>JAMKCH010032394.1:0-16723 GCA_023653785.1 Ophioderma brevispina | reverse complement strand
CTTAACAAAACCAGCACCATTTGAAGGCGCCCCCAATTTTCAAAAATTGTATATTTTTGCACAGTGTTGGTAATTTTGTTTAGTAAACTATAACTATGAGTGGTAATGCTAAAAAATGCGTTATTTGTCAATAAAGAAGCGATTGTATTGGAAGCGGGATCCCTGATGTAGTGTTAAGGCGGAGCTGAAATGCCAATTTTATGTCCGTCCGTGATGAAATACTGTCACTCACGAAAAATGATCTTAACTTGACTTGCCCGAACTGATGGAACAATGATATGGAGAGCTTAAACACGTACCATAGCGCAATTTCAGGGCTATTTTATATTGAAGGACATTTCCAGCAAGCCATTGAAATTATGATTGGAGATCTCCGATATTAACCCTAATGACAAACAGACGCATTAAAGATGCAACAAAACCGTGGTACCGGTCTGAAAATGTTTTCTCATTGCATCTCGCCCGTCAACAACTATTTTGTCGCGAAAAATGACTCTCATTGACCCTCTGGCCACCTGCCGGGACGTCTTCCCGAAATGATGGCGATGTGCCTTGTTGCATCTGGGACGTTCTTTTCCGGAAAATGACGCGATTGTCTTGTTGCATTGGGACGTCTTTCCGAAAATGATGCGATGCTTTATCTTTCATTGGACGTCTTTTTCGGAAAATGTTAGATGCTTTTCATGCATTCTCGGAGGTTTGCCCACAGAAGGCGCAACGCAATGCTTCTCATTGCATTAGCACGCGATGCTTCTCGTTGCATCTGGGAAAGTCTTTCCGGAAAATGACGCGATGTTTCGCGTTGCATCTGGGAGTCTCCGGAAAATGACGCGATGTTTCTACCTT
This sequence comes from Ophioderma brevispina, assembly GCA_023653785.1. Taxonomy (NCBI): domain Eukaryota; kingdom Metazoa; phylum Echinodermata; class Ophiuroidea; order Amphilepidida; family Ophiodermatidae; genus Ophioderma; species Ophioderma brevispina. The sequence goes on along the minus strand of JAMKCH010032394.1, from coordinate 15,877 downwards.
GCATCTGGGACGTCTTCCACAAAAATGATGTGTTGTGATATTCTATTGCATCTCGGCCGTTAACAACTGTACGCTACTTATTCCTGTGCCGGGAAAAGGTATTCAATGAAATGACAAAATTTGGTTATCATTGCATCTGGGCCGTTAAAAAAATAGAAATTAGCAAGATTCTCGTTGAATCTGGGACGAGTTCGGGCAAAACACCTGTCCCGTCGTTAGGGTTAATTACTTATAATACAAATTCCTTCTTTTGCGAAACGAGAGTTTTGGCTCTACCCATCACAGGATTGTTCACTATCAATACCACTGCAACGTGCAAAATCTCAAAATATCGGAAATTGGGGACAGCCTCAAAAAATTGTGCTATTATGCTTTTAAAACTTGAAATGTCTGTGGACATGCATGTGTTGCTGGGGACAGGGCCTTCTCAGGCTGGGGTCCAAAAAAACTATGGAAACTCCCAATTCACACCCATAATGCTCCACACACGTTCACAAATCTTGCTCAAAACTTGTTTCATAAGTGCTATTCTTAGGTTGGCTTTCTTTGTCTTCTCTCTTTTTATTGCCTCTTTGTATATTTTGGAAAAGGCCATTAAAAATATGGTTATGTATAATGTAATAGACCATAACATAGTACCCCTGATAGGCCCTTGAAAGGTTGATGTTGAGTTTAGCATCACCCGCGCGCGTTATGAAAATAGGGCGGTTGTGAGTCCATATTCAGAAAAAAATTCATTCATTTTGGAAAAATTTACCTTTTAGGATCATTTTTTTTCTTTTTCAGAGCTTTTTAGTAAGCCTTTGTAGGAAATTTGCGACTTGATTAACGTAGCAATCTCTGCAATTAATGTGGGACATAGTTTATGTGACTATTAATTCACAAAGCAACAGTTTCTGCGTCCATAAAACACATATCTGGTGAGCGATGGAATACAAAAATAATGAATAATGAATAATGAAAAAGTTGCCTCGTTATGAGCTGAAAAAAGGGTGCGCTAAACTCATATTCGACTTTCAAGGGGCCTAGGGGTTTGGAGCGAGATAGAATTTCGGCTTATAGAATTCTTTATAGTTGATATTTGGGTTTTTTTTTCATCTATGCTGGATAACATTTAAAATAAATATGGGGGTTTCGTCTTACTTTTGAGAAAAAATTCGTTCAAAAAAAGGGGATTTTCTGACAGTTTTACGTGTAGTGTTATATGGAGAAATTACCAAACTGTCGACAAAATTCTCATAAGTAACACAAATCGCCTATAGAAAATTTCGTTTTACACATTCTGTTTATGCCCGGAGAGGCTTTTTGAAATACCAAAATAAAAAACAATATGGTTTCCCTCTTAATTTTTAAATAATTAGAAAAACACGAGTAAAATTCTGGGAAATTTCGCAGCAATCTTGCTTTACTTTGTGTCATATAGTTCAGAGCGCAACGACTACGCAGCTCAGTGGAAATCACGCGCTGTGATGACTTTGGCTTGCACCGCTAGGACGCGCTTAATGTTAATCACACTTTTAATATCGATATTTGTGCATTTGTTTATTTATTTTTATGTTCACTAATTATCTATTTCCCGTGTTTTCGGGACTTTTGATTTGTTTTATCATTGAAAATTTTTAATGTAATTAAAAAAAAAAAAAAAAAAAAAAAATTTTATTCTTTTTCTCTTTCTTTTGTTCCTTGTTCATAAATGGTCATTTTTTTCAGAACATGGTCAAAAAGTGAATATAGGCCTAAGGGTCTGTAGAGTTTCAATTAAGACGTTTCTACATGCATGATATGATGTGATTTTCAAATTTGTGTTTCATATTCACAGTAATCAGGATTCAAGCGTCAAAATGATTTGCATTTTGGTACATTAGTATAATTTAAAAAAAAAAAACATTGGTAAGTAACACATAATTAGATGCCATGTCTTACATTTTAAATATTTTCATAGAACCAATTTTAATTTTTTTACAATTTAATGTGCTGCCTTCATTAACAAGATTCTTATCTAATTTAAGAACACTTTACAGTACTAATTTTAAAAAAGTAGCCAAAAAGTTGGCAACTACAGTCGGACTAATTTACTGTGAGTAACGTATAAGTCGGATCCCGCTGTCATTCGGAATCAATTGTTCCGAACATGAATTCCTTTAAATTTCCTAAATTACATTATTCATTTTCAACATAAATCAGCCTAGAAGAGTCGTTAACCGGGCCGATAAAATAGTGTCAGAAACCTACCGGCATCTTGGCAAAGAGGTACCAGCAATCGGTTATCGAAATGGTCCCGGCGAATGTGTGTCAATTATTTGTGTTTTGGCGATCCTCAACTGTGAAAACGCGCGATTTGTTCCACTAAACGCTTTCGTGCGTATACATTGCTCGCTTAAAAATTTTCCGCCCGTTAAATTTTGCGTTGAATGAGCACGCTGAGAATTGTACGCTTCATGCTTATCACCGGTCTGTTAAGTCCTTATACCCCATTAATAGGCATCTCCTCAAACCGCCTTAAGCAATAAACATTTGTTTTTTCGTTACACAGGAGGTAGAGAAGGCTGTGAACACATCGGAAGGCCTGTACACAAGATGGTGTGAGTTACTGGAGGACTCTAATAAGGTAATCAAAGAGGAATATGATTGGACAACAAATGAACTAAGGAATAGTCTCAGAAGTATCGAGTGGGATCTCGAAGATACCTGGAAGAAACATCAATCCTTTGTATGCATACATAGGCTGGATTAGTTTGAATTATGTTTTTACTGCACGTAACATTGTTAAATTTTTGGTACTGTGTAGTATAATGTAAAAATTCAGGTTTTGCTCTGTAATATTTTACTTTGTACATGTATCAGGTTAGTACTTAAATGTATATTTTTTGTACAAATGTTGCCCAACTTCTTTCATTATATTAATTCCAAAGTGCTTGAGAGGGGTCCTCTGAAATGAGTTTTACTTTGTAATTGAATATTAAATGTGCATTTTTGTGATTCAAGCACCTTCTGCTTTATTCATTGTTCACTAGGAAAGCTTATTCACAAAATTTAGTTGGTTCCGAACCTGCGGTTTTGTGTTCCGTTCAAATGTTTGTTCCCACGGTCCCATAGACCACATGCTGTAATTTCGTCCGTTTAACAGAGAGAAAATACAATTCAGATTTCTTAATACAGATACGAACAAATTTGCATGGATTACTTATGCTATGTTTCAATGATTAAAAATCTCAACTTTTTGAGGAATGTCCAGGGGCTAGGTGTGATCAGAAGTGCCCCTGTAAATGTGTCAACATTTACCAAGAAGCATGCCACTATCCTTTTGACATGCCAAATTTAAGGTATTAAGTCACTGATACCCTTGCTGTCATCTACCATATTCAGATTAATTTCATTGTCTCATATATGTTAATTTAAAATTTAAGACTGTTCTACATAAGTTAGGGCCTATGTTATATCACTGATATAATTCAGGAAACCTCGTATGCATACCAATCAATAATGGATTGCCTCAATTTCATTTGAGTTGATAAAGTTTGCCAAGGGACAGTTTGAATTTAGATGCATGGATGAATTTTTGGAACCATTAATTTTATCAAATTTTCAGGGAAATCGATGAGAACGATTCTCTCAGTGATTCTTGTAGCATCCTGATATGAGAATCAGTTACTCCACTTGAATCATGTGATTAAGTGTTGTCATTTCAATGAATTTGATTCTCACAAACTCAACAATTTGCATCCCTGAATTTGATATAGATTGACATACATATTTTGTTCCCCACTAATACTTATCTCATAGGGGGTGTATGATTTTGGTTAAGTACGTACCCATGCTTGTTTTCTAAAAAATTTGGTGGGGGTTACTACCACTATGCGGTTATCAAATTCAACCGGAAAAACCCCCTTTTTCAAATTCCCAGTATACTCAATCACAGCAGTGTTTCTAATCCCACTAGGGAATTAATTCCAGGATGATTGTGGATGGTTCAATGAACAAAACATGTCAGCAAATTGACCCTGAGAGTGCATTTTTTGTAGAGCATACTATTTTCTGTCTCTTTTGGTTCTTTTAAAGGTGTATTGTTATACACCTTTTACAAAAGTCCCCGCTAAAGGTATAACAAAAAACACCCTGTTTTTTAACAGGGTGAACGGACTTATGTAGGGTCGGTTGGTCGGGCGAATTTGTTTTTTTTCTTTTTCTGGAGGTCAAAATTGGCCGAAAAGAGCCCCAAAAATCTTAATCAGGGAAAAAATGAGAAATTTCTACAAATTTTCTAAACAAAATTAGCCAAAATTTGATAAATTTGGGCTAAAACAGGCTGATTTTACAGATTTTTGGAAAAACTAAAAAAAAAATGCAAAACAAACTAGGGGGGCGGGCCCGTAAAAACAGGGGTTGTTTTTTAGAGTCGCCATTGTTGGTATCTTTTACCTAAAGTAAGATTTCACAAAAACGGGCCCCTTTAGGCGAAAGGGAGAGAAACTACGAATAAAAAACCCTGTTTTACGGGACCTACCGCCCTAATTTTTCAGTTTTGGGCAAATTTTTTTTTTTTTTAGTTTTTTCAAAAATCATTTGTAAAAATTGTCATTTTTTTCTCTTGATTTTCAGATTTTGTGGCAATTTTATAGGCCAATTTTGAGCTCCCAAAGAAGAAACAAAAATTAAAAAAAAAAAATTTCGCCCGACCGACCGCCGCCTACTCGAAAGGTCCGCATCGCCCGGTAAAAACATGTTTTTTTCTTTTTTGTCGCCTTAGACGTATATTTCTCTGAAAATTGGTTGCATACAAAGGCCACTTGCAGAACCGTGGAACAGTGGTGGGCACACATCTATATCTGAAGCCCTCCCCGGGTGGCATTATTGCCAATTTGCCATATTATCGACAAAATATGAGTAATTGTCATAAACTGTTATCAAATTAACCTTTTACACAAGACGTACATTGTGCCATCCACAAGGAGCGGGCTTGGCAGTTTGATCGCAATGCCTGAATTTACAACTCATAGCCTAAATATCTTATTTTTGAAATGGTATTCTGATAAGAGTACTCTTTAACCAATTTTAAATTCTCATTTCCTTTTTAAATACTATTATGTCATTGTCTAATTTCCACTTAAAAAGGAACTCTAGTGATTTCAAAATTAAAATCATCCAAAGAGCATGTATGAAACAATGTTAACCTATCTTAAAACAATAAGCTTGTTTGTATTTTAACATAATCTTATACTAGCTTTTTCCTAAATACTGAGCTTATTTAGGCTGTCTTGACTAAAACTGTTGAAAAAGTGATGATTTAAGCGCTTATGTATGGGGATGAATCTTGGATGTGAGGGCCAATTGTCTTTTCAAAAGCAGGAAGACTTTAGTCAGTTGAAGGGGATTTGGCAAGAATACAGACTTGAATCACGGGTGGGGGTCCTTGAAATTTTTGGCAGCTTACATCTTCCTGTCCCATGCAGATAAAACCATGTCATGAAATCCCTCAATCCTCTGTAAGTTGTTGTCCCATAGTTGCTTAACCATACTTTTTGCTGCACGTATTGTAGAAGCTAATCCCAAAAAGTTCAAAATCGATGGCACAGAATTGGACCAAAGGCGGCAGTTTGTCAACGATACCAAACAGAAAGTGGCGGGAGATAAAGAACACATACATGGCCCCCAACACAAAAAACATTAGAGGAAAGAAAAAACAGAACGGTAGACACTATTATTAAAACCTCACTCGGTGGTCAGGAGTAATTGCTAAATTTTTCTGTTCATTTCGAATTTAACATTGCTTCTATTTGTTGAGGGGGATAGTGTAACTTTTTTCTCCTCTGTATTGGAAATTGATAGGATTTGTATGTGTACTGTTTGTTGTTTAAAAAAAAATGTCACTGTGGTGTGGATTGTGTTCATAGTTAGCGACAGATCCGTACAGAGAAAAATATTAGGTGTCCAGATCGGTCAGTTTTAAAATTTTTTTTTTAGAGCTTCTCAATGTTTTACTATCTAAAATAAATACAGATGCTATCTATTTTAAAGCTTTTTTTCAATGACATAGCAAAGATCTTGTTATTTTACTTGTTGTATTTGCTTTGTTGCTTGTTATTTTTTTGTCCTTTGTGTAGGTAAAAACTTTTTTGTTTTATTGTGGATGAAAATAATGGGTCGGGGCGCGTAAAGGTTGGTGGTCGGCAGAATATTGTTTTTATTTTGTGCTAATTTGCATAAAACTTTCGAGTCAGCAGGTTTTTTAGGGTCGGTCGGGTTCACGCCAAACAACATTTTTATGCTTAATTTTTGCCCTTCCCTCCTATATGTTTACTTAGAGCTGTGTACCCTCTATTTTTTTACCTTATGTAAATTTTCTTTTATCTATTTGTTCCACTTGTTATTTTTGATGCCCTGAATTTTAATGCAGTATTTGCAATTTGCCCCCTTGGTTCAAGAGCATTTTCAGTGTAACATCCCTTGTGACCTTTACTCTACTTTGTCTGGCGAAGTAAATGAAGTGATTGCCCGTGTGTGTGACAGTGCCCGCCTTTATTGCAATGCGCTTGTCTTTGCCTACGTGCATGCTGAACGTGATACATGTATACACCCTTAAGCACTACTATACTTGACAAGTATAGAACATAGATAATGAATTTGGGTTACTCCTTGCATGTTTCTTTCTATTTTAGTCATTACTTAGTAATGGCAACCAGCAGGTCATCCAACAAATCCCATATTAGATCAAGACATAGAGGAATCCAATCAACGATATTTGATTACTCAGGCAACAGCAACAGTGAGTGTAATGTCTGTATATGTGCTTTCTGGGAAAAAGGGTGTATCCTCGTAATTGTCCATTCTGTACAGGATCCGGATGATCATTTCGTAACCATAACCGGGACCCATGCTGGCAATTTCATGGGCCTCCAACACCAGGACTTTAGGATAAAGATTGGCAGTTCGACCCTCCCGTCGGCAAACTTGTGAAGGCACACCAGCTGATATCGGGTTTGGCAGTTTTCATTGAAAAACATCCTCGAGGCGAGACATTATGGCTAAAATCTAGAGCAGGGTCTGGTCAGAATTGCTATGTCTCGCTAGTTTTCAGCAATGGTTCAACTTCACTGGCGCTCAAAACAAGGGTTGAACCGCTGAAGCGAATCTGGGCTAGAGTAGCCCAAAGTCCGGGTTTTAAGTGTTAAGCGCTGAAAAATTCCTTGTAAAGTGAATGTGGGATAACATTGAATCATCACTTGAATAAAAAATAATAGGTACACCCACAATCTAAATGGTATTAGTCTCATTCACTGCAAGTCTTACTTACTGTTAGCTAAAACATGCAGTTTTTAATCACTTAGGAGTGTTACCAGTTTAAACCTAATTTTCTGTGCCCTAGTCTGGAAAAAAATATCCATTTAGTGTGAAAAGCTACAACTACAAGTTGGTGTATCAACATTGGATTGTCAAAAATTTACATGTAGGACTGGCTACCTAAAGATGGGTAAAATTTGTTACAGTGCAAATTTTAATTTGGACTGGCACATGTGTTTTAGATTTTGACTGGTGGCAGATGTGTTCGTAGTTTTTTGGTGACTTGGTTAGTGGGTTGCACTAGAGCATGATTTGAGGTATCAAACTAGCTGTGGACGTCAAACGATGAGTGGGAAAAGATCCAAATTACTCACAAAATGCAATGCCTTTACATCCAAATTTTCCACCTGTTGTAATAACATATTCCAACCACTTTGATGTAGTTTTCTTTTATGCAGAGTATCAGTGAGAATGAAACTTCGAAAAATTATTTGTTTGTGTTTAAGGCAGTCACAAATTGAACCATTTTGGCATCAAATTCAAACTCTGATAGGGGCCACTGCCAATTTCTGGGGACCTCTTTCTTTGACCATGGCTTCAACATAAATTACTTTTCTTGGATTGTTTGCCCCTTACAATCAAAAACCGCAATTTTTTTTCCCACATTACTTGAATGGGGTGTATGTGCAAGTGCCAGGCTCTCATATCATGTAGAGACAAAACAATTAGACATAAATCGGAACAAGCACTCTTTATTCAAAAGGGCATTCTTTGAAAATCTGGACGATCGCAATTAAGGGGAGACGTGTGTTTTAAAGAACCATATTGTTTTACCAATGTTTCTATTTTAAACAGCAAACCCAGTGCATGACGTTGTTCCTTAATTTCCTGATTGGGATCATAAATTCTTCATACAGAGGAGAAAGGAAGTGGGCATCGCATGTGGAGAACTATAAACCAAGATCTAACAACAACATAATCTGAACAAAAGCAGATATACCCCTGAAAGAAAATTCAAGGACACACCTGCCTGGGCCAGGATTCGAACTGGGGACCTCTGGTATACAAGACCAGCGTTCTACCTCTAAGCTATCCCAGGATGCCAATAATAAACAGGACTGCAACTGAGTATATTGGTGAGTCGGTCCCGGCCAATACACACAAACACACCAGTGCATGAAGATCTATAGATGCCTTTTCACTAGGACAATCCTAATATCATCAGAGAGCCTCATATCCACTGTTAAAGGTGACACAGAAGATTTTTGAGGCACCCAATATTTTGTCAAAATAGATAATTTCAGATAGACTTGGCACTCAACAGATTCTGCCGTTTTGTATTTGGCTACCAGAAATGCCGAAAAGAGAGAAAAATGATTCTGATTGCTTATATTTCAATAAAACAGGCTGAATTTTAATTTGCCTCCTATACAAAATTAGAAATTTCAAAATTTTTGTACCAAAAAGAAACATTTCTCAGCTTAATCCTTTAAGATGGGGTTATCTTGATGGAAAGCTTACACTTTCGATTTTTTTTTTTTAGGACACCGATATGTGAAATCTCTCGTTGCACCTTAATCATAAATTCTTATTTATTTTTCCTATTTGTAGCTCATAATGGAAGCACAAGACGATGAGTTGGAGAAAGTGTCAGGCAGTGTAGGGGTACTCAAACACATGGGGCAAACAATAGGAGGGGAATTAGATGAACAAGCTGTGTAAGTATTATGGAGGGGGAGAGAGCGTCAGGCAGCGTAGGGGTACTCAAACACATGGGCCAAACAATAGGAGGGGAATTAGATGAACAAGCTGTGTAAGTATTATGGAGGGGGAGAGTGTCAGGCAGTGTAGGGGTACTCAAACACATGGGGCAAACAATAGGAGGGGAATTAGATGAACAAGCTGTTAAGTTATTGATGGAGGGGGAGAGAGCGTCCTGGCAGCGTAGGGGTACTCAAACACATGGGCCAAACAATAAGAAAGGGGAATTATATGAAATCAAGCTGTGTAATATATGGAGGGGAGAGTGTCAGGCAGCGTAGGGGTACTCAAACACATGGGGCAAACAATAGGAGGGGAATTAGAATGAACAAGCTGTGTAAGTATTATGGAGGGGGAGAGATTTTCCCAGGTCATAGGGGTACTCAAACACATGGGGCAAACAATAGGAGGGAATTTAGAATTAAGCTGTGTAAGTATTTATGGATGGGGAGAGAGTGTCAGGTAGCATAGGGGTACTCAAAAACACTGGCCCAAACAATAGGAGGGGAATTAGAATGAGAACAAAGCTGTGTAAGTCTCTGGAGGGGGGAGAGTGTCAGGCAGCGTAGGGGTACTCAAACACATGGGCCAAACAATAGGAGGGGAATTAGACAAGCTGTGTAATTATTATGGAGGGAAGAGAATGTCAGGCCGCGTAGGGGTACTTAAACCTAATGGTCCAAACAATAGAGGGGGGGAAATTAGGAATGAACACGCTGTGTACGTATCAGAAGGTGACATGTGATTGTGTAACCCTACAGAAGAGTTACTCTCTGACATGTAGAATTTTTTTTGCATGGTGAAGGCACCTGAAAGAATACGTAATGATGAGAGTAAAAGTAGGGTGGATGAACTTTGGAAGATATAAAAACATCCCAACAGATAAAAACATATCCTGTCCCTCCGAATAAATTAATCAACATATTACATTGTAAATGACTATGACCTTGATCATAGCCTCTGGGCATAGGACCTATGCTCAACAGCTTGAAAAAAGATGTTGTACCGGATTTTGGGAAACGAGGCCGGTTACAGTGTATGACAAAAAATGGAGTTTTTTTGTTGTTTGTTGTTTGTTACAAATAGGGTGGGTCTTTGAGATTGATGTAAATCTTGATATAAAATTTGTATGTTAGGTGTTTTAATCATTTGCAATGATTGTTTCATAAAGGAGTATGAAGGAATCTTGACAGATTTTTTTTTTGTAAAGTGGATTGTGATATGCTGCTCAGTATTCTATAAACCAAAACTTCCATACCTGCCACACCTTTAATTTTCCGTCGTAATTTGCTATCTGGATATGTGGTTACATGATTTACAAATGAAAAGCTTGTAAAATTTTAAAGAGAATGGCCATCTCATCAAGCATTGTCAAAAAGAAGTGATGAATCCCAACAAAAATAATGTATCTGTGTCAATGTAGGATAGTCTGTGAATGTTTGTTGGAAACTCTTGTATTTAGTATGTGTGTGAAATGGGTTGAATTGATCCATAATGTTCAAACCTCTGGCCAAATATCTAATTTATGCTACTCAAACCAGCGAAACACCAGGTGTGCTAACCCTCTTTCGAACACAAACAATACTGGACTATCATGTTTATTTTGAAAATAAAATCCATGACCATCAACGTAGTTCCTTGATTTTGCATCACATTTAAACAAAGTGTAATGATAAAAAATTTGCTTGATGGGCTACTGCACAGAGCCAAGGCTGCTTTCAAATCTGAACAGCTCACATGATGCTTAAATAAAAAGCCTTTCCAATTTCCATTCACTAATTCCAATATGATAGTGTGTTGAAACAAGTCGTAAATCATCATTTGAAAATGATGTAACTTTCCTCGAAAAGCAAAAGTACTGCACTGTAGTGTCGTCTGCAAAGGCCACTTGGGATTGCTCTGGTGTGTGCGTGTGTGTGTGTCCCTGTCTGTCTGTAGTAAAAACTTTAACCCTAAGCATAATTGCCTGTTTCCACATACATGCACAATAATTTTCTATTGTGACACTTGTATGCAATGGTCTTGGGTAGTGCCCCACAAGTTTTCTCCCCTCTCAATGGTGGTCAGAGGTCATTTAAAAAAAGCCAAAAAAAAAAAATGGAAACTCAATCAATCAATCAACATCAAGCAAATCAATGTATTAGAGGTCATGTGGCCTTAAAATGGGCAGAATTCTCAAAATTGCTTAGTGTATCATATTGTTATATTATTATTATTCAATTTTTTATTATTTGAATTGAAATTGCATGAAACGGCGAGAAATGCTGCTACCCAATTCCTGCTTCTTCGGTTTTTCTTTTTGAACATTATGTTACAATCAATAATGCCCATTTGATGTTTTGTAGTCGTATCTGTGGAACCATTTGTTTGGGTTATTGAAAGGAATAGCACTATCCAAATGACTGACTTTAGTGCCCTGGGCACTTTCGTAGGACACATGCATAGACGAACCTAAATATATCTCTTTAATATAATAGTGTCACAATATTTTAATATGTATTTTTAATGCCTTGTTTAATATCTATCCGTGTTATTCCCAGTATGTTAGATGACTTCTCCACAGCCATGGAGAATACCGAGTCTAAACTGGATTCAGTCATGAAAAAGATGGCCAAAGTCACACGTATGTCAAACGGTATGTGCACCATGCAATATTTTTACTTTGATTAGCTGAGCATTCTCAGATCCCCTTTGCTATAGAACTGATGGGCATAACACACATGTGTGGTAGGGTGGGGTGTTGTGACCCGAAAAACCACAGGGAAACCCCATGCTCCAGAGCAGGTCTCCCTCACTAATTTCATTCAAAGGGCAGCTATTGGTCTTTTTTCTGGACTTTTCCCTCTAACCTATAAAAAAATAATGAAAATTTAATATATAAAAAATCAGGAATGAGATTCGAACCCCAGACTTCTGTATCATGAGGTCAGCTACCCTAACCACTAGTAAAAAAAACCAGCGAGGATTTGTAGTCAAATTGCAATTTTAACTGTGATAACATTTACGGAATAAATCATACTGCTATTCCGATCATCATCAATAGCATGAATATCTCGCACTCTGGGATCGTTTTGTCGCAACTTATGCTCCATTAGCAGAGTGTTTGGTGCAAATCTCATGCCTGTGGCATACACATGGCACTTCCACAGAAGTTTATAACTACATGGTGGAGAGAATTTCAAAAAAAGTTTATAATAAGATACCTGCTTAAGTTTTGCAGTGTTTGATCAAACTTTTGTGATTTTTCCTGTTTTATTCTTGTGTACAGATAGGAGACGTGGATCGCAATAAGTCCACCTTCTTATCGTCATGTTTGTAGTAATTGTCTTTTCCTTTTTTCTTCGTCCCGATATGATGAAAGTCGATCTTCATTTCTGGCGATTTTTAACCAAAATATGTGTCACCTGTAAACTGTTTTTGAGTGTTGTCATCCACTGCTGCAATTTTGAGCATACATTGTTTATTATTTGTCCAGTCTTTTGTTAACCAATAGCTAATTTGAGCAACAAAAGATGCACAAATGCTTGCTTTATTTTATATATATGAATAAGTGCTTGCTGTTTCGCCACACGCCCAGTTTTACCAGAGGCCATTAAAATTGGAAGTACTCGATGGTGAATTATTGTTATTTTACCAAAGCCCATTTTACTATAGGACACTATAAGTGACATTCTATCTCCATGATGAATTATTACCAAGCCGTTTACTATTGGCTATTTTAACTGTACTGTATGATATTTTGGAGGGGCAGCTCAACCAAAATTGCGATTCCTGTGTCAGGACTACTGGGATTTGATTGTTAAGAATGGGTGCTCATTCATGACCGTTCTTCATGTGAATGCAAGAATGGTCATAAGTGCAAAGCTGCCATGTGATACATCTATGTGCTGCCATGTATTAGGATGACTTTTAAAATATCTTTCTTTGAGTCAGTGGCTCTTGAAATGGTTTCTGAAGATAGTCACCTGAAGAACCGTGACCATGTCAAGAGCCACTGACCAAAGACTTGGCATACGTGTTCGTTTGATGGAATTTTTGACAATTGAACAGCTATTGCACTTACGACCTTGTTGCTTCACATACAAGTTGATGTTACAACACCAAGCGAAACCACCACCAAATTTTTTGTGTCAATGACAGGTCTGCAGGACACTTGTCCAGGGTAAATATTTATACATTGAACTTTTTGGTTGCCTATCAAGTGGAACCCTGTGGTTCAAGTGATTTGTGTGTGAGTAGTGATTACATGTGAACGGGAAAAGAGAAAAACTTAAAAAAGTGACAGGTGAATTGTATTGTCTTAGCTGCCATTATGAACCACAGTGCAGAGCCTAGTGAATAAGTGGTCGCAGGCAGGACCCGTAGCAACATCTCTTACCGCAAAAGTACTGGAAGTAACCGACATATAACCTTACACAGGCACCAACCCTTGCCCACCAGGGAGAAGTAAGGATAAATGCACATAAGAATGGGAATCAAGCTGATATGTGGTTACTTCATTGCTGTTTCACATACAGTTGCACGTACCAACAAAGGTATAGAACCATATGTAGCTTTTAACTAGTACGTAATCTTTAATAAGTATGTGGAGTTTTCCGTTAACAATCAAAATGTAATGTCTTGTACTTCTCCTCATTACGTAAGGCATTATTTTCTGAGTGGATTTTTGGAAAGAGTTCCATGTGGCCCCCTTTAAATTCTACAGGAGACAAATTTTTTTGCATGTATGGCCTAACACCCTACAGATACCCTAACCCTGAGGCAAAAAAAATAAAAATAGAAGTTGTTACAACCGAATTTTAAAGGGGGTACCTATGGAACCTGTCAGAAGTGTATATTGTACTGTAAACCCATATTTATGCTGTTATATTTATTCTGAGTTTTGCCAAAATGGACTTTTGTACCAATGATTTCTGAAGGCATATCCTTGGTTCTCAGTTAATGAACTGTAGCCTACTTATCAAATACTATGAAGAGCTGTGAGAAAAATTATTTAGGCGTCTTCTGTCGCACAGGATGAGGGCATGTACAGGGCTCAAAGAGCCTAAGAGTGTAAGAACCTTTGAGGGCCAATGTTACTGAAGGATTCAACCCTCACACAACACACACACTCACAAAAGTACAACCCCACATTTATAGGATCAGTGGCACCTATAGAGAAAGAATTGTGGTGAGCCTTTGGTCTATGTAAGCCTTGTGCAGTGCTTACCTTGGAACAAAATATGGATCTGTTTCAATAAGCCAATTCTATATGGTTCAATGTTTTGACCAGTACAGAACAATGTAAATTGGGATTGAGCACTGGCCTAGCTGCCTCTCTGTTAGGCTTAAAGAGTCCAGGACACCTCAAGTGGGCTGTTGGCTGTGCATCTTTGGGTTGAGAAAAGGAATATCTGAAATCTGAACAATTAGGACTGGTGTTATGAATCAGAATATTGCACGGTACTTAAACTCCTCCCCAGAGGCCAATGGGTTATTCTTTCCATGTAGTGTCTATGGGATTATTGAGCTTGTGCCTGGGGAACTGAAACTAGGCAGACCTATAGTGGTGACCTATTCTACTAATGCTGCTCTGTTATATTTATAAATAATATTAGGAAATAAAACTTTACTGTACTAGCTGGTAAAATGTACTGTTATCGCACAGTACTTTTTTCATTTTTTTTTGTGATGTACAAGTCACAGGGTGTACAGAATATACCATTTTGACTTGAGGGGAGGAACCTGGTTTCGTGATAAAGAAAAAACACACGATTCAACATAACATGTAGCCCGTGAACAGCTCTACAGACATAAACAGATTAGGTTCAATTAATATCTTTTAAAATGCATATGTTTATCCGACTTGCGATAATTTTTTTAAATAATTAGTTTTCATACTTCCCTCTTAAGTCAATTGGTGTATCATACTGTATCATACCACCAGTGTTCAACATAAATAGTGGCCCAAACCAATATAAGCAGCTAAAGGGAGACAAAATTCAGCCTTGGTTTATATAAGACATGTATTGTGTCTCTGTTATGTCACTATCCAACACAATTTATTGCTTAAAAACCGTGTCTCCGGCGTCTCCTGTCTTTCTGTTTCTTTTCTTTTCTGATTTTACACTTTCTGGGGGCATCTCCCCCCTCCACCTCCCCCTGCTGTCCTTGTAGTGTTTTATGTTTATCCCACAGACCTCAGTTAGTTAGTTAGTTAAACCAACTTTTTAAAAATCCAGTTTGTCCCCTCAACAGGGGTGGCCGGATACTCAGTACTACTGCTGTGTGAGGAATTTATTGGAGCAAAAGATAATTGCCGGATGCCCTTCCTGCCGTCATCACGTTTTCAGGGTTTGGGCCTAGCCTTTGGGCAACGACACCCACCATGCAAGGCAGCATGTGCTGGAATGGCTGCCATGGCTTTTCCATAGGCTGACGCTCTATAGGTAGATCTTCTTTTTTTCATTTAACCATGGTAACCACTACCCTTCTCATTAGATTTCCTTTATGATCCAATGGGGGGTGATGGTTTAAGCTGCCAACAACTGGTTACCAGGTACCAGTACAGGCCCTCAAAGGAAACTTGACCTATCTGATCAAAGTGGATTAAAATCCACTTTAGTAGTTCTTTCTTTATTGGCTTAGTGACGGGCGCTTATCATACTATGGTCTGACTTCATCAGCAATACCTCTAACCCTAACACCACAGCTGTCTCTTGCCTATCTTCCGGGAGTGAGTGAAGGAAGAGGGGAAAAAGATAAGTCTCAAATTTGGGTCGGTCTCGAACATGAAGGCCGGCTGGGGATACCATGCTACAACGGTGTCGCTGCCCGGCCAGCAATTCGTGCCCAAATG
>JAMKCH010032393.1:0-16835 GCA_023653785.1 Ophioderma brevispina | reverse complement strand
AGTACTGCCTGGAGCCATTTGCTGTTCTTCTACGTGTAGATGATGGAGATGTATGATCGTGAGAGTTAGCTAGAAAATTCAACCAATCCCAATTCATATTATATTTGCTCTTAGGAGTTCAATAACTTACTGTTTTTTTATTTGCCATTATTTCATCGTCTTACGGAGTCGGTCTACTTAATTCATACAGCTTATCCATCCGAAGATGAGAGTGTATACATTAAAAACATTTCATAGAGCAGAATGACTTGGACATTTGTTTATGGTATAGATTTTTTTTTTAATTTGTCTTTGGGGACAAAACAAATAAGAGATTTTAAGTGGTTACCACATTAATGTCTGTAAGGTTACACATTATCCCGGCCCACTTATGCTATTGGGTTCGTGCACTGCACATAAATACTAATGACATCTAAGCAACAAATACAAATAAGTGAACTTTGGAAAAGCAGAGTATTCATAAATGAACGTTAACAACATAATTAAAACGAAAAATTCTGTTGATTTCCAAAAACCAAAGAAAAAGTTGAGATTGCATACAGACCATTTCAGAAAACCATCATTGTCATACGCCGTGGCATGACACAATTTCTCCAGAGTGTGAATCAAATTATCAGTTTTTGACTAGTACTTGCCATCAGAGAAAATGGGATATTTTTCCTCGCTCCGTCTGCTCTGAAAGATTTGAAGGTGAAAACCGAGGCGGGTGGTAGTCCTTTATTAATGGTTACTTGCATTGTTTCCCATTATGATCACGGTGAATAGGCGAAAGGGGAGAGGGACTATCGGGCCGGACCTAAAAACAAAAAACATTAAAAGTTAGACCTTATCTTGATGATTTTTTATTAAAATGGGGAATTCCGTAACCTGACCCAGCTGACACACTTTTTCACCCGCTACAGCAAAAAAGTGTGCCAGATAGGTCAGGATACGGAAACTTCCCATTAAAAATCACCTAGTAACAAGTGGATGCCTAGGATTGGGTGTTGTTAATCTCTAGCAATAAACATTTATTTGGAAAAGAAGTCTCGTTTGTACAGATGATCATGTTAAATCAAATGTACATACTAAAAGCCCGTTAAACTATTAGTAATTTTCCCTCCACTTTGCGTTGGTTCTAATTATTTAAAAATACAACAGAGTAAATCGAGGGTTGACAATCGCGGTGACAACAAAAGACCGTCCGGCTCGTTAACTCAGCACTGAAAGAAATATTAAAGATTTCTTTAACAGGCGGCCTTCAGGCGACTCTTGTCGGTTCTGATGCGTTCTTCTTCTTCTTCTTTCTTTCTTTTTCTATCAACACTTTAACCTCGTCTACTTAGTCATTGTTTGACGTATTTTGACTAGACTTACATCAAGATGACCGCTGCTTTGGACTTAGGTCATTTTTGACATGACCCCTGACTGACCTTTGACCTGGCCACAGGCGTAAAATATGTAATTTTGTGCTTTTTACAAGTATCTTCTTCTACAGGACTACGCCGATATAAACCAAACTGGTGCAGAGGAACCACGACCCTGATCATATAGGGTGTAAGGGATAAGGAGTCAAAGGTCATTAAGGGGGTCATTCCGGTTTGAAAGCCAAAAATTGTAAAAATATTCAAAAAATCGCGTTCCTACAAATTACGTAACCGAGAGTGACATCAGTAGAGCACATGCATGTTACTAGGAAGGGTCTTTGGGTTGTCCACGTTTTCAGGATCAGGTCATTAAGGGGTCAATTACGGCAAAAACCAAAAATATTCCAAAATATTCAAAATTTTGATCTCAAAACCCAAACAAGTACAATAACTTAACTTGCAGATATTGCATTAATGTTCATGGTGTATTCAAGATATTTTTATTTGGAGGGTCAAAGGTCATTTAAGGTCATTCCGGTTTTAATGAAATAATTATCAAAGATTTTTAATCCCAGAACTAAGCCATAGCTAGATTTTTTTTTTTTGCATTGAACAATGCATTTTTTGTTGTGTACCGAGGTTTTTTTATACCGGGATCAAAGGCCTATTAAGGGGGTAAAAGGTCAAATTTTGCCAAAAAATGTTAAAAACACGACCCCAAATTGGATATCTCAGCCTATAGAGGACAGATAAAGCCCGTATTACTACAGTGATGTAAACATATAGGTAGGGTAGGTCTATGATAGTTTCGACCCCAAAGGTCATCAAAGTTCAAGGTCAAAGGTTAAAATTTACAAACAAGCTCCGATTTGAAACTGAAATTTGACAGTGGAATAATATTCGGGATATCGTAAATACAGAAAAATTACAGTTGACACCATATTCGTGATCCAGGGGTCACGATATCGAGGTGAAAAGGTTCAAATCAAGACAGCTTGGATTTAGTTGAATCATGATTAACGTTCCTCCATAAACGTTGTTTGTAACACAGAAAAATACAATTAATGACATTTGTGACATCTTGGTCAAGTTACAGGGTCAGAGGGGCACTTTAAGTGCACACTAAGGGGTCACCATTCCTAATTAGGCCGCCTTGGTGTCAAGTCTCAGGCATGACAACGGTTGTGGTCTAGTTTATTCTGCTTGTAATACTTGCTTTTGAGAAATGTGATGTTAATATTTTCTACTAAAGAGCAAATCTATTCATACTCAAAATGTAAACATCTCATTTTTCAATTGCGTTTTGTTGGTGGTTAAGGGTGTATGATGTTTAGGTACCTAGTGGGGGATAAGAGTATGAAAATTAAGGAATTATGGTAGAAGAGTAGGATTAAATGCAGATCACAGATTTTGGAAATATAATTTTTGAGCGTTAGTTTAAAAAAAACTAATCAATACTATAATTATTTAAAGCTAGCAATATGAAATTGCTCTAATTCAAAGTTTCAGATGAATCAGAATTTTTCGTTTCTATATAGCAAACATACGTGTAGTATGAAAAAGATCTAGGATACTGTGTAGAACAAAATATTCCTGATATTGTATTATGATCACATTGTTACAATACGTTTGATTTCAATGAAGGACACCGATTGGGCATTTTTCTATTTCACACAGTGATAGGAATATGGACAAACATTATTTATTATGCAAAAAAGATATGTTTCTTTAAAATGATAGCGCCATCATCGGAAATCTCTGAGTCAAGTCTTTAAGTTAGTTAGTTGTATAGTACGGTTGTGTTAAGAGCAATTTGGTTAAACTCTGTAAAAATGCTGAAATACGGAATTAGTTCAGTAAAGCATAAATATTTTTCTAATTAGTTATAATTCCCACCCATCCGAACCTAACAACATAGTCACGTATTTATATCAATTCACCCTCGTGTGCATCTAGTTCTGTTTATTTTTTACGGAATTGAAAAAGTGCTTGGAATTTTGCAACACGAATTACGGAACAAAAATAAAGCGTTTAGGATAGGAGGAGGTGTATTAATTTGAGAGTACGCAGTCGAATATGATAACAGCACTGGTATAAACCAAGGCTATGTACTGGGACAAGGGCTCTTGTGAATTGAAAAGTACACGGCACGAACAAAACTTTACCAGGACATCAAACAATATTTATAAAGGAGTTCTAGGTTTGGCCGCCGGGGGCACCGCTTGCTGCTACATGCGATACACACGCCAAAGATTCATGTGATCTATTCCAACCAAATTCTGCACGTGGTCGTGATGGGACAATGAGGGGAAAAACCCGGAAAAGAGCATTGCACTGTGACACGAAGAGAAGAGAAAGCGCCCTCAACAGTTGTAGCTAGGCTGATGAAATTGTAATTTTGCGATATAGCATGACCTAAGGCCTCGGTTGTCCGGTTTTCAAAAAGGTATTCATGCTTTCTTCCAAAATGCATAACAAGCTAAAAAACATGAAACAAAATCAAACTTGGAAGGGGGGTTGAGTTCTAAGTATATAGGCAAGCATATCAAACTATAATAAAATACACTTCAAAATCTCATTGAGATTTATATTCATTGATATTAGCAACAGGGCTTTCATGATTTCAGAGTACTATTAACAGAAGTGTCATTGGGTATGGTTCATTTCTTGTGACAAAGTTTTCCTCCATAATAAGAATAACAAGGGAGTTATGGATTACAGTTGTACTTGTTCGGTAGAGTAAGACAAAGTATTTATTATGCTTTGGAATATATTAGACATGTGAGGTACGGTATGCTAATCTACCAAGCAGGTAGCAGTACTTGGATGGGACATGTAACAATAGCTGAAATCATGCGTTCTGGGTATCATAAATTCTACTAAAAACCCAGGGTGTCTATTTGCTCAATTTACACTGGTGAATGAAAGCTATTAGTCAGGTAGAACCTCCATATGACGTAAAGTTGAGATGGACACAATTTTGTGCTGAAAATGATGAGATTAGGGGGTGTTAGAATAAGAATCTGCCGGTTGCTACCTGGGCATCCTTGCGCATTGAGAAATCCAGATGGCGTCGCCATATAAATGATTAATAATCTATGCCAACCCTAGATTATCAAAACTATGGATGTTACTAGATAACTATAGGATCCCAATGAACAAGGGTATGGCACTTGGAAACATTACGTGTAACTTCAAATTCAAAATGGAAGCCAATCCAATCATTTAAAAAGCCCTGTAACAGCAAATTTATACTTGCAATAAAAATAGACGAAAAGTATCGTGAGGTTATGTGGTTAGACACAATTAAATGTATTTCTGATACTTTTAAAATTGTAACATTACATCAATCAATATGGCAGCCAAAAGGGAAACAATCTGTCAAAAATAATTGCACCAAATTTATAAGTAGTAAAGCCTTTCAAATCGAACTCAAATGTGTCACTGGACTTAGTATATTTGTACCTTGTCCTAACCAATGGTTACACCAACTAGCATTTCAATTTTTTTAAATGCGCCACAATCGACATTTATAACAAACTAATATGGTGCAAAGTTGTCAAAAACTTACCATAGGAATTACATTTTTCACATATATGCACTCCAGTGTATAAATTTGGACCCATTTTTATTATCCGGATACCTGGTATCACTTTGTTATGATCCTAGTTTGACATTCTATTGTTTCATTGACACAATTAATTATATTGAAGGGAAAATATTTAGAATTGTGTCAAGGAGTTTTTGAAGATATTCACGTTCGTTTTTGGCTTCCCTATGATTGACGTTTATGTTACAACTTAAAAAAGTATAGATAATACATATGCGTATTGTGTCTTAAAACAAACAATTTAGATGTTAAGAACTTCATGTATTTTTTGATCATGCAGGTATTGCTGTTATATGGCAGATTTTATATATATATAGGCATTTGACTTCATTTGGAATTTTGGAGTATGACTCAATGTATACAGTTGCCATGCATTTGTTCATTGGGGTCCTATGTAGATCTAGTAACTCCATAGTTGTATAATAAGGGTTGAATAGATAATTTATCATTTATGGCGACGCCATCTTTGAATTTCTCAAAATGCTAAGGATGCCCAGGTGGCACCGGCCAAGATTATTATTCACACCCCTGAATCTATCATTTCAGCAGAAAAAATTGTGGTCCATACTCAATTTTACGGTCAGGCCTTAAGTTGGACCATGGCTACCTGACTATATTGAACTGTGCCAAGGGAATTGATAGCTCATAGTGTGGGTTAGTGTATGGTCTTCGTTTCTATTTTATGCGCCCTCGATGGAGAAATGTTTTAAATTGAACCCTCCCCAGAACGGGTAGCCATACTAACTGGTAGATAGATATTATCAATACAACATCAGTCTCTTTCCGTTTGCTGGGGGGGGGTGGGGGGTTCGGGTATAAATGAAAATTCGATTTCCATTGAAAGGCGTTTCTCACTTATGTAAAAATTCCTCTGAAAGTGCCATTTCTTCAAATTAATATGAAATTTCGTCGTTTTCCAAGTTCGATCAGAAAAACTTCACATTCCCAAGTGTTATGATTTGTGAAAAAAGGGTAAGCAGATAACGCAAATGATGTTGAACTTGATCTTGAAGAAGTTCGTTTGTGACGGAAAGGTCAGATGCTCTACTGATTAGGAAAACATATTGCTGTAGGGTGAGGTGGCATTGGTTTGAGAATAGGGGCATTACTTTGTGTCTTATCTGTCCATGGATTACAATAATCAGGACTATTTAATCAATTAATCATTTTAATCTTAATTCGGTGTCTCGTTGGGTAACGGCTGGTCTTGAGTTTATGCCCCGCTCAACAAAATGCAAGCTTCAAGCTTCACATGTGTATCTTCTCGATATCCTCTCACTCATCGTACAATCCTTATTTGTGTTTTTCAGAGCCTTTCAAAAAAACACTGTATATGCTGCAACACCATTTTATTCAATTTTAGCCAATAATCTGTTGACTCTCTCTCTCTTGCTGTAGGGGAAGGTTGATGTAAACAGGCATCGTACTTGATAGACATGGCAGAGACTTCAGGCTGCGAAGAACATTGTGTACATCTAGAGTGCTACAGAGGATTTGACTGGTTAGTTGGGTTTTGGGTGTGGTTTTGAGGTATGGTTTTGTTTGCCTCATCGAGTATCCATCTAGACGCTCTTTTCTTCCATTTTTGCTATTAGATGTTTTAAAGAGCTAATACGAGTTATTAAATTAAACAATAAAACTAATCACCTTTTGTCTGTGATTATTATAGTAAGTTTACTTTTAATCTTAGACATATTAGGGCAGCTTGTACATTTTCCCGAAGCGAGGGGCTCTACTCGCGATACGTACAAACTTGATAAGACCTTAACAAACTTAAAACAAACAACACACTAACAACAACACAACATACCAAAAACCCCAGCGGGAATTGGATGGTTGTGTGTATAGTTGGCTATTGGTGTGCCCGCCAGAGGGGGGGGGGGGGGGGACGGGGGCACGTGCCCCCCGACGAGGGATGTTTTGTCGGTACTATTTGTCTAAAAAGCTTCTTTTTTTTTTTTGAGGTGTGGTGCATGACAGATGCTCTCATGAAAACATTTGAAAATTGGGGGTCCTTAATAATGCTTGTACTATGGTCAATACTTAGATACCTATAAGTATCTTTGCGTTGGCGATTAATTGTACCCCCCCCCACCCCGTCTTCAGAATATTTGAAAGCGACTTAAACACTTTGGGTCAAATAGCGAGCGTAGCAAGCCGGTGTAAAAGGAAACGAGTGTCCCCCATGAGAGAGGTGTCCTAGCTGTGACACATGGCAACATGTACGGAATAAAACCGGACCTTGAGACGAGGGTCATTGTGTACAGTGCTTGAAACAAATGATGCGTAAATCACTCACGTGAGAACACAATAGGACATATCGGGGGAGGAGATCCCCTCAGTACACGGGACCACTGTAGTATATGACAACGGGCAATATAAAAACAAGCATCTCTGCACGTATTATGTGCCAAATTTTTCACCAAGGACAAAAAAAAAAACACCTTGGGGGTTGTGTTACACAAACGGTGTTACCTTTTCAGTTTTTATTGAACATTTTTGGTTAATGGCCTTTTTTTTATTCGTAGGTAAATATTATTTTACCACAATGACTTTGTTTACACTTTCTATTGCTAAGATCCCAATTAGATTAACTTACCAACTTTAAATTCACCGCGGTGCAATGCATTGTCCATTGGCAACGCCCCCCAGTCGGTCCGAATTTGCTGAACCACATACTAGCCGGTGGTATTGTTAAGGCTTGAAAGAACTAGACCTATTTCTACCCCGGAATCCCATTTGCACAGTACACAGGAATTGGGGAAATACAGCGTTCATTGAATGCATTATGCACGTTCTGCCGTACGGCGGTGGGTAGAGTGTCGTTTCCACCGGTGTAGTCTGTGTCAAAGACTGCGATATAGATTGATCTAAAATTGGATGCGCGAGGGATCATAGGAGAATGTGTGTATAGGGAACTAACCTCAAATATATCCGGAAAACAAAGGGGTTTCTATGGAGATTTATGCCTCAGAGGGTCCGGTTTACTTGATTTTATCTGTGAATCTGTATCGAGTTGGGTCAGAAACCTAAGAAACCTAGCGAAGGCAAAAATCGAAGCATTTTGTATCGGTGGTACTTCGGTACTCCAAGCACGAACAGTGAAACAAGCAATCGCTACGGCGTGACGGTTGCCATTCTCCCCACAATGCCTTTAAGAGATTTCCTAGTCTTGAGAATTTTCCAAACCCTGGTTTCAATTTACGCCATTTTGGTTTCAATTTTAAAAACAGGAGTACGTTACTTACCGGACCGCCGTAGTCTGCCTCAGTGTGTTTTGGTAAAGGACAAGGGGGGGGGGGGGGTGGGGGGGGACGCAAATGTCAATGGTGTCACCAATGTCACTTTAGGTCACCAACTCGTGGTACTTTACCACTACCCAAAGAATCAATTGCATCAAAATTAGTTTAGTCACGATAAAGCGTGTCAAGGTTTGATAAGAAAAGGGAAGTGAATGGATAATTAAGCTCAATAATGCTAATAAGCAATGAAATGGGCTGCTCTACAGCCCTGTCTTAAACAAATGGTTACAAATCAAAAAACAAGGTTTTTTCAATATTATTAATCTCAAATAGTAAGTTGTTTTTGTTATATCACATTCAAGAGGGAAAAGACCAGGCTTTCCAGGATTTTTTGTTTCATCTCAATTGCAATCGAGAGATAACACCAGTTTACTGCAGAAAACAAAATTCGAGTTTGTGCCACTTTCTGGTTGAGTGAAAACGGTGAACGAATTAGTTAAACATAAGTTATTCACATTTGAACAGATATGAAATTCTTTTAAAAGGGATTAACTTCATAAAAAAAACTCTAAAAGATACGAATACAGTTACATAATGGTGGAAGTTATGATCAGTAAGTACTGGCTTTAAGATAGGGTGAATAACATTTGACATACTGTTGTTTGTCAGAAGAGAACCATGAGCGTTCCGCCGGCATACAGCAACCTGGAGGAGAGAGTTTCTATAGTCTTGAAGTATCATGAAACGCAAATTCCTACCACCACTTTGATTCTTTGCTTCTAAATTCAAATTGTTATCGACTTCAACAATTAGTAAATGCACAAAGATAGTGCAATATTTTAAACCATTTTCTTTTGATTTGGAGTGTTCATTTTGGTTGCATTTACATTTCTTCTGGCATGATTTTAACAGATACCAATCTTGTAATAAATTCAAAGCTCCATTTCATTGACGTGCAATAAATATTTGTATTGTTTGTTATTTATGAAACGAAGATTTTTATAATTGAACTGATTATGTTGACTATTAAAACTTGTATCGATAAAACTAGACTTCCCTTGTTTACTAAATTTAATCTGTGTTTTGTTTCATTTTTGTCAAGTTGCAATCTTTTGTGAGCTTCAAGACAGCATTGCATAGCTGGGCGAAACAACTCTGCCCATGCATAAAAGTGGCACAAAATCGATCTTGGTATATTGCACTAAATTGATTATATCTCTGGATTGACAAAAGCAAATGAGATGAAACAAACACCATTGGAAAGTCTGGTCTTTGTTCTTTAATATTATGTCAAGTAAGAATGACTACTTTTGAAATTTTATATTTAACCAATTTTTTTTTTCTGATTGTACCATTTTTTGAGACCGGCTGTAGAGAGAACACAGCGCTGCCCAACAAATAACTCAATACAAAATTAACAGTAAACATGAAATACAGCTTAATACAGATTACTAACAAATCCAAGTTAAACATACTTTTTAAATAAGTGTGTTTTCAGGAGCCTCTCAAAGATGCTCGTGGAGGGTGCCTGTTCCAGAGCTTGGGTCCAATTGTCATTTGATAATCTGTCACAAAATCTACTCTTGATACATGATCATATTATCTATAAAAGAATAAAGCATAAAAAATAAATGTATAAATTAAGGCTTGGGTTTAGAGCTTGAAGATATGAATTAGTTCCAAACTAATATACTCCAAAATCAACCACGATAAATCAATTATGAAAGTAATTAGATAAGTAAAGACCGATGCATGAACGAAGTAGAGATAGAGGTGGCAAGAAACCAATGGAGTGTGGAAGAAGTTTTGTTGATTTTGACACCGCTGAATTTGGGTTGAAATGTCCAAGCATATACAACCGTTGAGCTGAGAATTACAAGGTTCCAACTGACATTATCGGTTTCTTCGTGATAATAATATATTGCAAATTTACATTTCATAAGCTTCAAAATGATATATCATTCTAGTGAAATCCGATTAAACGGGCTATCTATTAATTTGGTAAAATCCATTAAAGGAAATATGTCAAGATTTTTTGTCAAGCTCAGTTTTGACTTACATTCTAAAATATATGTACATACATCACGACTTCCCGTCCTGTCCTCAAAGTTATTCGTTTTTTCAGATTGTCCAAGCATTTTCTCAAATCCACGAAAATTATTCAATTTTGAATCACTCTCATGTAAAACCAAATAAACAATATTATTAGACAATTATGTTTTGATATGTTCTTATACATGACTAAAAGCTACAATGTCATGTAAAATAATCGCGGCATTTTAGTAACATTCCAAACGTTCACGGTGGCTTTCCTTCATCAGTAGGATCATTAAATCGATATATGCAAAGTAATGTCTATTTCCATTCACATTTATCTGCTTTTAAGTACGGACTATACTTCATTGGAAAAGAAATGTAAATGTCATTTAAGGTCTATTATTTAGGGCTTATATTATATACATTGATATACACATAGATTATTGACATAGGTCACAGTCTTGCAAGATATATTTACTTTATTATGTTTATGGAAACAAAAGAAAAACAAACGGAAAGCAAGAAACTAACTTTAATTCACCCAGCTCGGACGTTCATCACCAGCCTGTCCTTTGTGTTTTGCTTACTTTGTTGAACCAGACACTATACATGACCGCCATTTTCAAGTAAAGCAAATCCCGATACAACCCCAATGGTAACACGTAGAAGTGGGAACGCATATGAAATCAGTGGAGTATGGAAGTCGTTTTGTAAATTTGACCCCGCGTGGGTTGAAAACGCCCAAGTATAATACGCAATTGTCAATGTACGTGTACAAGATATTTATAGACATTGCACAATTTAGGGAAATTTGTCAACCAAACCCTTAAAATAACTAGCACCATGTTCTAGTTCTACAGAAGCAAAAAATAGCTGCAAGTGAAGGAACAATTTTGTAGATCACCCATTTAGTGTGTAACTCGCGTTACCGTTTTCACGTGACTCGCGTTACACCTTTAGACACTACATTGTCTCATCACATTTCTCAACTTTGATTAATAATCAGGTGAATGAAAGTTTTTCAGTAAATAATTCCAACCTTCGGTTCAATGATAAAGTAACAATAACTACGATTGTTTAATTTAAAAGTGAGAAAGGGAATAGTAAAAGAGCTACTTTTTAAGGATGGAAATTCCCAATTTACCCCCAAAATCATTTTTGACATAATTAGATACCACATGTAACTTAATCTTACTGAAAGATCATTTATATGTTAGATTACATTACCCCTTTCATTTGATGCCACATTTGGTATTTTTGTACCTGAATGTGAGTTGTTACAATTAAAATATGCTATTTTTGTAAAATTTTAACACGGAATTAAGCATATGCGAATAATAATTATATATAGTCATGCCTTGGTCAACGCTATCAAAGGTCCAATGTCGGGTGGGCGGGTTTATGATATCTCGAAGATGTATATATTTTTGTTCTGTAAATATGAATCTCAGAGACATAATCATGAAACTTACCCTCTAAGTGTTATTCTCTTAGAGGGAAATCTGACGATCACCGCAAAAAGAGAGGTAGCGTTATTTGTTTTTGTTAAATCTAGGAGCAATTTCCCCTAAAACAAGGCAGGAGTCCGCTTTTTGAAAAGTGAAGTTAAATGCAGATAAATGATGTTACGGGTATAGTAAGAAAGGTGTTTGTACCATTTGAGTCAAAACCGAAGATTGTTAAAGTAAGCGCAGAGGATGGTCCAACAATTACACATACTAGCTTTTCTGAGCATTTTAGCTCTCTAACATCTCTAACCTGTGTAGCAAGATTGTTATGGATGCTGTTCCAATAACTCAACACCGACCAATCGGTATCCAAGTCAACGTTGCAGTAAGACCAAACAAAGTGCCTTTTAAGCGTCGCTTTAACTACAGGATAGCAGACTGGCAATGATTCGCTGATGACCTCCATCAGAACGTGAAGAGGATTGCTCCAAAACCCCATAACTATTACAAATTTGCCCAACTAGTGAACACGACTGCCCGGAGATTCATACCCAGCGGCTGTAGAACGGAATATATACCAGGCCTTTCGAAGGAATGTGCTAGAGAATATCAAGAGTATATCACCATGTTTGAAGCTGATCCTTTTTCGGCTGAAACAACTGCTAAAGGTGAGGAAGTTTCGGAGAGTATCTCCCAAGAAAAGATCAAAGCCTGACACACTTTAATTGAATCCTCCGATATGACCCATAACAGCAAGAAAGCATGGTCTACCATCCGAAAACTCCGAGGGGATCCAACAGAACCTCCACAGCAGGCAAATGTCACCTAACCAACATGCCCACTCACTGATTTTAAATGGCAAGTGCAGCAAGAAGCCCATGAAGATCAAACTAGACCGTAAGAGGTTTAGTGGTGACCCTGGTTTCACTCGCCCCTTCAACATGGACGAATTGGAATCCGGTATTGCTAAACTTCAACCAGGAAAAGCAGTAGGCCTTGACAACATCTCAACTGAGCAGCTGAAATATCTCGACCCAGCGGTAGCAAAGGAATGGCTTCTTGAGCTCTACAATTGCTGCCTTATTTCCCACAGGTTCCCAAGGATCTGGAGGAAAGCACATGTTATGGGACTCCTAAAGCCTGGGAAAGATCCATTCAATCCCAAGAGCTACATACCCATATCACTCCTCAGCCATACCTACAAGCTCTTTGAACGTCTCCCGCTCAATCGTATTGCACCTGTCATAGACGAACACCTCATACAAGAACAGGCAAGTTTCCGGCCAGGCAAATCAAGACAAGCCAAGTCTCAACCTAACTCAACACATTAAGGATAGTTTCCTGAGAAGGGAGGGTAACCGGGACGTGTTCGTCGACTATCGCAGCTACGACCCTGTTTTAATCACCAGATGCCTACTCCATAGTACGATTCTGAAATCACCAAAGATATCCACTTGACTGAGTTATCAATAAAAAAGGGGATTTTTTTTCGGCACCATTAAATGTTCTTTTGTTCCAGCTATGAGCGAAGAAGATCCATGGCGTAGGCTCAAGAATGGACTACCACAAGGGTGTGTGCTTGCACCTCTTCTGTACAATATCTATATCCAACGAACCACCTAAGAGTGCAGGAACCTGTCGTTTTATTTCTGCAGACAGTCTTTGGAATTAGCGCACACTATTGCCGACTTAACATTGGTTGAGAGAGACCTCTCCAAAATTGGGAAAACTCCCTCCTTATCTCAGGAGGAAAACCACCTACTTGCAAATCCATCTAAGTCACAGGTGTGTGCTTTCCATCTACGCACCGTGAAGCCAAACGCAGCGTTAAATTTGACCTGATCTGGAACACACGCCCCATGAGCACTGTGAAACCCTGTCTACCTAGGAGATTACCTTGGCCCGCCTCTCATAAGACCCACATTCGAGAAGACGAAGAGTATTGTTCACGCAAACATCGTTGGAACACTCACTGCACTAGATGGGTTGCTCGCCCACGTGCCCTAAGATCGACGGCACTTTGCCCTGTGCTACTCAGTGCAGAGTATGCTTTTGTGCCCGGTGCTACTCATGTGCAAGAGTAGCTTGCCTCTATGAAAAGATCAATTAAAAGAACCACAGTCACATGCGTACTTGGGTTCTGAATTTTAATCACACGACCTGAAATAGAATGAGCACGTTAATTCTGCTATTTCCAAAGCCACAAAGGTCTTTGGTGTTATTCGGCGGAACCTTCATTCTTGTCCAACTGACTTGAAAGATTATGCCTACAAGTCTCTGGTTCGCCCGCATTTGGAGTACTCAGGGACCATATGGGATCCACATACTTCTGATCTTGTTAACAAATCCGCTCCAGGGGGTACAACGCCGTGCAGCGAGGTTTGCAATTATGGGAATATAGTTCTTGAGCAACTTGGATGGGGGGATCTCTATGACTGAGAAGGAAAGCAGCACGCTAGCGATGATGCACAGGAATAGTTCATGGATCCGGTGCCATACCAGCGTCGATGTTTTGCAGCCAGCCACACGCCTTTCCAGACACGTAAACAGCAAAGCATTTCAACGCTAGTCTGCCTAAAGGTGATGCATTCAGAGCATCTTTTTTTCCACAAACTGTACCTGAATGGAACAAACTACTGGGGACAACCTCATTAACATCCAAGACTATAAAGTTTTTCAAAAAGTCAAGTAACAGCTCATATCAGAACAACTACCTCTCGCGACTAGTTTTCACATCTGCGCACTCACACCCTTTGCGTTTTGCCTTAATTGGAGGTGTTGCCAGAGTAATCCGTCAAAGTCAAAGTCAAACCATGCCAAGAAGCGTGATTCAGCATTAAATGCCTTCTGCGGGCTTATCACAGGATGCCTCTGTCCAACACCAACGGAAAAATCTTCAGAAATTGCTCACCTGCCGGGTATCTAATGTGAAGCACCCTATGTCTGGACCACAGAGACCTGCTGTCAACCGCCTTAAATACAGAGAGGAGTTCTTAAGCAAAGTCCAACCTCTGAAACAGTCTCTAAGGAGTCGATAGATACTAGATAATAGCTTTAACATTTTGCGTTCACAATGTTCCTTGAGGATTTCCTCTTTAGTAGGCTAATTTAGACCACGAGTATTACAGAATTCTCGCGAAGTATATGCATTGCCCTGTCACATTATTAACGGCCATGAAGTGTGAAGTTCATTTAATGATAATATCAAAGAAAAATTAGAAGAATAAAGCACAGTCTTTCCCGAAAAAATGTATATGTATTGAGTGGAATAAAAAGAAACCTTAACTTAATTCCCCCACAGGAGCGTAGTAAATTACACCCTGAGCTTTATCATGGCCGATACTATCGACCCAGACGATACACTGGACTTCATTTTGTACTTTGTAAAGCAAATGCTAATGCGAAAACGAAGTGGGTGCAATGAAATGAAATCAATGAAGTGTGGATGAAGTTTTGTTAATTTGGTAGACGTTTCATATAGAAGTCCCATTGATGCAAATGAGGTATTACAATTGATTCCGTCATGCGCTGTATGACCTTGTGCAGGAGTGCTTGACGGAATGAATGGCAACACCTCATTTTGCATCAATGGGACTTCTATATGAAACGTCTACCTTTGATGTTGACCTCGTTGAATTTGCCCAGGTTAAAAACGCTTTCATATTATTGCTATATTGATAGCAATGAATTACCACTTCAAGCTATTTATATCCATTTCAAAATTTGGGAAATTTTAAAACACTCTATATTGATAGCAATTAATTAGTTAACATAACGTTCCAATTTACCACAAAACAGGCTACGAATAGTTGGTACACCACCTTATGCGCTAACAATATAACTGTTAACGGGTAAGGTGTTCCTTCAGGGATAGGCCTTGAAAGTCCTGGTGTAGCCTCAACGATGTAACTTTAAGTGATTTTAAATTAAATTTATGGAAAAGATCTAATCCTCTGAAAATATAGTAAAAACAATCCATGGTCCCATGTCTAACCAGTGATAGATGTGGAAAAGTGGAGAATAGGTCCAAATAAGGACCAAAATATACAAGTAAACTATGTACTAAATATGCATAAAATTGATATCGGCAACCGTTTCTTATACCATTGTAGCTTTATGGTTATACTGATCCAGTTTTATACTAAAACACGTATTACCATTGGATAACTATTGCACTTTAAATGACAGCTTTGTGTGTGTCCAATACTAACTTCATTCAAAGGGTTAAGACATTCATACTTAGCACATTAAAAAAATTCCTTAAAATAACTAAACGGATATATTAGGAAAGAAAGAAGGAAAGAAGGAACGAAAGAAGGAACGAAAGAAAGAAAGATTCGTCAAGCTGAGTCATGTATTGCATTTGCCTAGCCTGTATAGACCGATATAATCTCAACCAAATTAAATCAATGGAGTGTGGAAGGAGTTTTGTTAATTTTGAACCCGCTGAATTTCCATGGGTTAAAAAGGACTAAGCATTAATATACAACTACCAGTAAACATGCATGTACATGCTATTTATAAGCATGACGAAATTTGGGCAAATTGTTAAAATAATCCAATGATATCTGTATGGAACAGTCCTCGCCTAACCAAGGGGTTGCAATCAAAGGTTTACACTAACCACCAACAGACACTTGGTAATTATCGGACCATCTTCTGCGCTCATTTTAGTTTATAAAGTCCACTTTTACCGGGTAGTGTAGACCTTCAAAGTTAAGGCTGTTGGGGTCATTAAAATGCCAATTTTCTTTCAGATTTAGTAAAACAATAATGTTTATATTACCTTTGACTCAAAACCGAAAACCGTTAAAACGAGAATGCTAATTTTTTTTTTACTCAGCTAAATGCAAACCTCTAGAGGTATTTTCCACAATGTTAGTTTTTTAGTATTTCGTACATTAACAATCCGGAAATGTATACTGCTCCAGCACCACCTCCAATATTGAAGAAATCGTGACTTGACCAGGTCATTTTGATTAGAAAATTAACTCTCGCCTATATCGGAGAGCTTTTCTGTAACACGTCTGACGAAGAGGTGGATTGCCACAACAAATAATATTTATGATGATCAATCTGCTATCAATGTATAGCTATGGGTTTCCTCATTCTAATGTTGCAAAATTAGTCCTCACATTCTTCCCGTCCATGT
>JAMKCH010032392.1:0-27357 GCA_023653785.1 Ophioderma brevispina | reverse complement strand
ACACCCATAAAATTTCTGGAAATATTGTAAAAACCAAAATGTCTGAAAGATTGTAAAACATACAACATTTCTAAAACGTACTAAAAATCCAAATTCTTGAAAATATTGTAAACAAATGCAAACATTCTGAAACTATTTTTAAAAAATAATAATTTCTAAATATTGTAAAAAACCAAATTTCTGAAAACTGTAAAACAATGGAAAATTTCAATTTCAAAAAATATTGTTAAAAAACGCTAGAGTTTCTTGAAAATTTCATAAAAAGCGAAGATGTCTGAAATGTCGTTAAAAAAAAAAAACCGCAAGATTTTTCTGAAAATTCCATTAAAAAAAAAACGCCAAAATTTCTCAAAATTTTTCGTTAAAAATGCAAGATTTCTGAAAATATTGTAAAAAACACAGAAATTTCTGAAAATTTCATTAAAAACGCAAGATTTCTGAAACGTTTGTTAAAAAAAAAACGAGATTATTTTGAAATTTCGTGTAAAAAAACGCAAGATTTCTGAAATTTCTTTAAAAAACACAAAATTTACAAAAACAATGTAAAAAAACTTAATTACATCAAATATTAAAAATAACATGTTTTTTAAGGTTATTTTATTTGCGTTATCGACCCAGTGACATGGGGCCCTCATAGGATTTTACTGTGTATAACAAAATTTTTCTTTTTTTATTTAATAATTGATTAAGATTGATTTTTCTATATGAAGGACTTATTTTGAGCTTAGCTATTCACACGTGATTATATATGGACAAGCATAACATACATAAACAAACCAATTGTTTGAAAATTGAAGGTGCCCTCATCAGGAACTCTCTGATTCAGCTTTAAGAATAGGATTTTTGTGGGATCACACACGCACCTTTAAGGTGAAATTTCCCAAATCAGGTGCATTGTGGCATTGACTCAAAGCCCCTCTGGAGTCCGCGTTTATTTTATTTATTTTTTCACGGGATTTTTTCACTTGTCTCTCCTGGGCTCTGTAGTTTTTGAGTAAATATTCTATTTTTACGATTTTACGTAAAATATTCAGATTGCTATAATTGTTTGTTTTATTATTTTGTGTTTGTTCTTTTTATTCTATTTTTTCTTTTATTTTATAACTTGTAAGAATCGGATCATAAGCAAAATGGATGCAATTTGATTTACTTTTTTGGTTTAAATTTGAAGATTCATTTAATAAACATTGAAAAGTTATACATATACTGGATCGGTCAACGTAAGGCTGACTCAGAGATTTCCTCATGAGAGCGCCCTCAATTTTAACAAATTTTAAAAATTATAATTTTTTATTTTTTTGTTCTTTTGGTTTTGTGTTTTTTATTTGAGTTTTTTGTTTTGTGTATGATATTACATTCTTGATTATGGATTATCCGTTAATCATGTTTTTGGTAAATCATGAAAATGGTATGTTTCTATTTCCCTCAATATAGCTTTGAAAATTTGGAAAACAATGTAAAGAAGTGTGTTTTTATGTCGATAATTTGTACAATATAATGTTAATTTCACACATTGAGAGATTTTACATATTAAACAATGGAAATACGAATAAAGTTTAAAAATAGTGAATTGATATTTGGATGATAAAGGTACTGATGATTTATTTTATTCTGACTATTTTGCCACACTGCATTGAGAAACTTTTTAACATTAAAAATAAAATAAATAAGTTACAAAATTAAACAAATTAAGGAAAAGAAAAAAGGGAAAACTTTTTAAAATTTAATAATTTATGTTTCATTATTTTCGTCAAGCACTAACAGGTTCACCATCAATTTTCACGAGCCTGTTCCTTTAAATTCGTGGTTAATATTTTTTTTTTTCTTTCGCTACTGATTCAACTTTATAAGTTTAATATTTAATTACTTACCATCTGACTGATTCCCCCAGCATACTGTTCTTTAATGTCAAGTTTATATTTTGTTTTTGTTTTTGGTATTAAATTTAATTCTTAAATTGGTATCTTTTTTTCGTATTAAATTATTTAAAATATCCTTAAAGCAACGTTCCTCAATAAAAATGATTTCATATTCACATATCGAAAACATAATTTACCATGAATCTTATAATTCTAAACAATAATTCAATTACAAATCTCATTCACATAATCTAATAATTTTAAACATAGTACCTTTATGTTCGCTCTGATTAACAGACATTTTCAAAAGTAAAGATGGGTATTGCAATTCCCGGCAGATGTAATTTTTAATTTAAAACTACTGAAATGATTGGTAAAAAAAACAGAATTGAATTTCCCTATAGTGCGTTCGCGGAACCCCGCGGTTTCGATCTCGGTCGGGCAGGCGGTTCCAGATTTAAGTACCGCCACATTTTGCTGGCCTATGTCAGTATGTGACTACCATGCTTGTTCTGGATGGACTGATGTATTTCTACACGGACGGAAGAAAATTCGTTAATCCCTCTTTATCAACTAAACCGAAGGTCAATGAACTCAAACATGACACGTGATGAAATGATGAGGTTATGATTAAGGTTATACCTGGACCGTTTTACGGACAGAAAATACAAATTGCAAATTTCTATCTCAGAGCAGTTTCGAATTTGCAATGCACGTAGATTGGGCACACATACCAAGCGCGGATCAGTGAGGTGGCGGAGGGGGGCGCGCAGCCTGCCCGTCATTAATTTCTGCAAAATCCTTGCAAATCAGCCCATTTTGGAAGCTTTTTGGACAAGTTTCCGCCTTTCAGCCCCCCGGTGATTTTGCGTTTTTCAAATCCTTGATCCGCCACGCATCTATAACTTATACCAACTGATCAGATGAGATAAAAATCTCATTCTTGAGGTAAGTCGTGGGGACGGGGCTGTGGATCGCGAAATTATGCCCCTTTAAAAATGTCCTACCATAAATGAGTTAAGTAGTGAGGTTCATCCGTAGAGGTGGGGCACTCCAATCTTGGAGGTGATGCGTATGTAAGGCTGATTTTAAGAACCCCCCCTCCATTTTCAAAGTCGCTGCACTCAAAGAACCCATATATTTTGAAGATGTCACCCAAACCCCTATTTTGGTTTTTTTAAATACAACCCAAAGAACCATATTTTGGGTGATTTTTGCAAAATTTTCTAAAAATGACCCATTTTTGAGAAATGCATTCTGCCTGTTTTTGTTTGGGTTTTTGGTTCCTTTTATAAGCCCATATCCCGTCATTTTTTTGGCCAAAAGTTCATAAATTGGGTATGGCAAACAAGTTCTTTAAGGTAATTTCAGGCAGGGTGCTGAAATTAAAAGGCTTGTTTGCTAATTAACTTTCTACCTCGATTCCAAAAAACATTTTATTGAAAAAATAAATAGAATCTTATCTGCACCAACCGTAGAAACGCCAAACTGACCATATAAGCCGTTTAAAGGTCAATTTTTAAGGGTTCGAACTTTTTGGTGAGCGACATGGCACTCGTGGTACGAGGAACGATATTTTTTTTTCTCGCGGTTTTCATTAGCATTTTAATTGATTATTAGAACACATGAGAGGACTAATTATTCCCACCTAGCTGCAGAATAAGTCTTAAATAATGGTATATTTTTGTTTATAAACTATAACAATTCTTCATCGGCTTTCTATAGATTCCGAATATAAAGGGCAATTTATTCATGATCATGCTGTCAATTCCAGCAGAATTTCAATGGTTTACTTTTTCAGGTACCTGCGAATGTGCATATTATCAAAAATGAATGACTCATTTTTAGCAAGATGAGATAAAATTATTGTTATATTTCATCTTCTGATATGATTTATCGAGGCAATGACCGCATTTTTAGAAAATTCATTTTTAAAAACACGTTTGTCAAAATGATATTTGACAGATAGATCAACTGTAGAAACGCTATACGTAATAGAGAATCTATCGCTTTCATACATCGTCTTTGATACCTCCGCCTTGTTACCTCAATTTAGGCAAGCGCGCTTATTCAAGAATACGGAGTTTACGGTCGAGTCCGGATAGGGTCCTACTTTCTTTTCAACAACTCTGTGCACAGGCCAGCCCCGGGAAAAATGAAATATTCAAGTCTACTCCCTATTACTATCAATTTATATTTTGCCTGATCGCATTTGGGTGGGCTTGAGGAGTAGGGCGGATTTTTGCGTGGGGCTTTTCTCTTTCAAAGCAGGTTTCCCACTGTGACTGAGCACCATGTTATTCCTTCAATGTATACAACATACCTCTGTACGAAATAATCAATATGCACATGAATAGAGCTGAATAGGTGGTCTAGCTTAATTTATTTTCTGTCATCACGTCTACACAAAGGATACACTAATTTACCATCAACTGCCGTAACCTCATTCAGTCATCGTTACTTTTTTCATATCTTTTAGAGTGCATTTCTTTCTGTAAAACGATGAGTTTTCCCAATAAACTTATATAACCACTGAACCCCCTATTTTTTTCCTTCTGAAAGTTTCCAAGAGACACAAAAAGTTACTCGGGGTTTTTCTTCTAACAGTCAACAAAATTTCTGCCAAGAGGTTCGGTATCTACTTGCGTCATATCTGTTGGCGTTCATTGTCACGCATGCAAACACCTTTCAGATCGAAAACAACAACATGGCGAATGGCGTCTTAACAGTCCATAATTCACGATTTTTTCAGTCAAACTAATGTACATCAAGATCTCACTCTGTCGCATTTTTCGTTCATGGCGAATTTTCATGGGGGTTCGCTAAAATGTTCTTGTTTTGTCGTTCGTGACTCCCACCCACTGAACTTTCGGCACCATTGTTGATACGTATTTTCGACGTGCTAGCTTTAATGTTCTCGCACGAAATGCCCATATTTCTACCATTTCTACTGAATCAAAGTTTAGTATCTTATATACGTGGTGTCCATACATTGACCCGAAAATTTAATACATTTCGATATTTCAATTTTTCTTAGAGTACTCTGCACTCACAAATCTGAGCGCTTTGATTTAAATTTTTGTGGACGTCAGATCGGGGGTCACGTCCTGTAACAAATACCGGAAGTAATGCCCCGGCGTTCCTCCTGCAAGAGACTTATGCAAGTTTAGGTATTGGGGCTCACCTGCCTCTTATACCGAGATTGTCAAGATATTCGATACAGTTAGCATGGCCAGGCCCCCCTTCCTTCGTATGGATTATTTTCTAGTAGAATTAATTGAAGCCCACATTGGAGAGGGATAACACAGTTAAACTATTTGAAACCTTCGATTAATTTTCAGACTGTTTGTGCTTTTTCTTTACCGGGTGGCAGGAATTTTCGGTCTTAGCTATTGCACCGCTTGTCATCAAAACACATAATATCAATGCATTTGGTCACGTATGGTATTTACATGGGCCTATCGTATCTAATACACAATTGTCAAAACACCACAAGTGGACATTTCATATGATTACCGTCACGTAGGTGAGATCAGGGAAGTGTGGGACTTACCCCACCTTCCCCTTTTTGAATGAAAGTTACCTTGGATTGAACTTTCATCATTGGAAAGGGTGGAAGGGCACATGATTTTCCTAAAATGAAGTGTTTCCTCCCACACTTACACCAGCACATTTTTGGAAAAGGAAATATAGTCCGGTCTTAAAAATGAGCTAGGTATCACCTGGACGGAAAGGTTTTATCTCATGTGGTTTTTTCTAGATCATACTTTTATTAGGAATAAGAATATGTTAGGTAAAATGCCGAATCATGAACGCATTCTCAATATAGGGGGGTTATTTCTGAGGGTCAAAAAATAAAGAAAAACATGCCCCCCCCCCCCCCCCCCCTATGGTACATATGAGACAAATTAAGGATATCCTGCCGTGTAATGACCTAAGAATTAAGGTTATTCAGGTATTTAAGTATAATGGTCTTTTTTGATGAGTTATGATTCGAGGTAAATAAGTTGTAGGGGGAGTCACTAAATGACACGTCCCTTCATTTAAGAAATCAACAGTGAACATTGCTTCAAATATCAAAAATACCAGAAGTGGGTGCATTAAGTAAGTTGATTTTGTTGTTTCAATCCAGAACATGAGGTTTCAGGGATAGTAGAAGGTGTGGTGGACGTCTGGTGAAGTGGCAAAATGCAGTATTTTGGTTGGGGTGGCAAACCGTGGGGGGGGGCACTTCATATCGACTTATAATGTGCCATCCAGATGGTACGAAAACAGCTTCAGTGTGGAAAGAAAGTTTATCTTATGTGTTTTTTTCTAGATACGAATTTTTGATAAATAAGCCATATGTTAGGTAAAAAGCCCGAATTCTAGTACTGGCTGGACCTCCCGAATCTCATCTCAATACTGACCAAGGCATATGCGCGCTCATTTGATAATTTTAATATATGAATAAGCGAGCCCTAGTTCTAGGCTAGCCCGAAAAAACTTCTGAACGCATCCCCTATAAGGTGGATTATTCGGGGGGGGGGGTCAAAATACGAATAAATACTATTATTATGGTACATATGAAAGACACATAAGATTACTATACTGACCATGTAGTGAGCTAGAATTAAGCTTATTAAGTATTTAAGTATAATGTCATTTGATTTAGTAATGATAACGAGGGTAATAGTTGTAGTGGGTCACTCAATGACTCCCTTATTACGAAATACACTGAAAATTGCTTAAAATATACAAAAAACACATTAGGAAGTACATTTGTTCAATCTAAAGCAGTAGTTTGAGAGATAGTATAAGTTCAATATGTAGGAGGTCGTGAGGTTGTAAAATGCAGTATGGTTGCAACCCATGGGCGGATTTTCATATGCGACTTATGGGCCATTCTCAAAAGTGACTCCAGTAAGTTATTTCGTTCTATTGATCCAAACATCTTTGTGTTTTGCTTAAAATACGTAGTAACAGTGTTAATGTCCTGTTAGTACTTTGGCGAGCTCTACATGGACCATAAGAGTAGTTTTCTATACTTAAATTCATGATCTCCGTCTTTT
Organism: Ophioderma brevispina; assembly: GCA_023653785.1. Taxonomy (NCBI): domain Eukaryota; kingdom Metazoa; phylum Echinodermata; class Ophiuroidea; order Amphilepidida; family Ophiodermatidae; genus Ophioderma; species Ophioderma brevispina. The sequence goes on along the minus strand of JAMKCH010032392.1, from coordinate 20,447 downwards.
GCTCCTTGATACCTAAAATACGCCAAAATGGTGTTTCCGCGTAGCTCTATGCACGTATTTCCAATGCGACATTTATCTCAATAGTCAAATGTTGTTTAGTCATACCTGTGGTTTTTAATTTCTTAAAATGCTCAATGATATAGTGAAAGTTATCATTTTTCCTGATAAACATTTCTTGGTAAGCTACAAGAAGATGGATTCCGCGAATCATGTATAGTTACGTTATCATTTTAGTAACTCGATTTGTTTGAAAAAAACTAACTGCAATGACAGTACTTTTTGCATAGATCAAAGTCAAAATAATGCATACATTGGTAAGCCGTAACATCAAAAATGCTTGGTTACAATTTGGCCTCGATAAAAGTTTATATTCCCAATTTTAAAAAAATGCGTCCGTTTTAAGCATGTATATTACGTTAATAGGCAATCTAAATTAAGCAAGAGTCTAGACTACTAAAGGATATACGTGATTATCGGCACACATACCCGGACCTTGATTATCGGAATAACCAGGAATTCACGCTCTTCTAAATATTTAGACATGGATACATCACAATGTCTTTCACGTTTGAATTACTTATCCAAAACGAGGACGAAAAATACAAGAGTCTTCTATGACGTCTTAGGCCATTTTTACACTTCTGCTATTGCTCCTCGAAATTGCTGCGAATTTTCACCAATAGGTACGATAGTCACTTTCTTTAAGCGCTTTTACCCAAAACTTTTTTGTAATAACATGCACACTGTAGGGTACACCTTGGTGGCTTGTTTTTGTGCACTTTGTTGATAATCTATTGGTTTTTGTGTATAGTAAGTAGTACACAGCCGTTGTCATGCGTGTGCACACTGGCTATGTACACACGCTATTAGGTGTGTTAAATGGGGGTTTTAGGTTTAACATTAGTGCCTCGTGCATGCGATAACGTAATATACGCAAAAACAGATGAGGCGTAATGTCCAGTTTGGTTAGGGGGCCGATTTAAAACATTTATTTTTGATCCAATCCTCGTTAACAAGGTCATGACTATTATAGAATTTGTCTGAATGATATAACAGATTTTTTTTTAAATCTGACTTTCCACGACTATCGATAGGCTAAGGGAATAGGCCTATAGACCTCAGTGTCGGCTGCTTATTTAAATACCAGTGTTGCCAAATTATTTATATGTATAATCTGACCAATTGTGCATATTAAAAATTATATTTAATTCTTAGTTTTCCAGCGGTATCGTAAGAAAAGAAACATAATATATAAATAACCTGAAACAGCTGAATTTACCAAACCTGAGCACAAAAAAAAGGAAATATGTCTGTGATTCTACAAAGAGTCCCCACCAGATAAGGAAAAGAAAATGACAGCCTGCTCTGTGGAAATAATGCGGATTTCAAATAAAGGGATTACAAATATGACACAGATCGGTATAAGTGCACAATTCGAGAACACTATCCGAACTTACTCCGGAGTGAAAGCACCAGCTTTGGAAAGTAATTAATTTTATAAATATACGTGTTTTTTTATAAAAGAAAGTTGATCTAATTGGAAAATTTTGGAAGATACATTTTTTGTCATCTTTTGGCAAAAAACCTTTTTAAGTATCACTGTAATTATTTTGGCATGTTGAAAGTGAATTTAGAAATGCGTTTATTTACTGCCTTTAGTTATGTATAATTACGTTATCCATACCACCGGCTTAAAACGAATGATTTAGAATGAATTTACATCGTCTTACATGCAGTGATAATTGAATTTAAAAGAGGTTTGAAATATGCTTAGCAAGGCAAATACATTGTAAGCCATCAGAAAAACAGGTTACTATCGAAGTGAAAAAAAGACTTGATCTTATTTTGAAATTTCGTAAGATCGATAAAAAACACAAAAATAAGACTTAAAGAAAGACTGCCGTTAAAGTACACATTTGTCTCATATCAGCAATTACTTTCGCCACAAGCTTTTTGATATGTCTCGCACCATTAAGTAAGAATTCATGGAATTCAAGTATTAAGACTTCCCTTTAAAATCAAATTTATCCTGAGATGTCATATTGATAAATTATATACAGGCCCCAAAACAGTGAAAACACAACTTACGTTTGGAGGTTCACTGTAAAAAGATGGGAATAGTAGTGTCATAAACTTTTGTGATTCCTGATGTTTGAGTATGTTCGCTAATAAAAAAATGTAATGATAAAGACTTTTTTGTGGCGACTTTGTTTTTCCGATTTTCAAACAATGAAGTGGAGTCACTTTTTGAGAATAGCCCCGATATGCCTATGTGCCTACCTGATGTACGAATAAGTGGGTCATGAAGCTTTATTGTTGATATTAAGAGTTGTCCTTGGTTGTAGATTGAAGTGAATGGGGGTCGTTGGGTTCAGTTTGATGTCCAAATTGGGTTCAAGGACAGGCAGTTGAATATCCCCAAAGATATGGACACCCCCCCCCCCACAACACACACACACCCCACCACCCCAACCTACAACCACAGGATAAGCAAATACTGCATGGTCCACTACAATTATCATTACCAAATTGGTTGCACACATTACCATTTAACTAAACACTTGCAATAATTGCTAGTGATTAGTTTATTTTTTGTTTTATGCACACCCCACTGCTTCATGTGGATTTCAAAACTGTTCGGGGGGGGTGGGGGTGTGAATTAAAAATAAATCCTATATATACTGTTAGTATTAGTATTCTCAGTTAGGGCAGAGTTCGCTGTCACAGAATTATTGCACGCAAGTACCAAATACATATGATAACACATAAATTCATCAAACCTGTATAACCTACTACTCTAGTTTATTTCTTGTATTTAAAGGACATAATGCATGAAAAAATTGACATAATGAAAAGGACCCTTCCTGAATCACTTGTTACGAGTTTGAAACAATTTGTATGTTTACATTCTGAACAACAGAAGAGTTTCATGATGTCAATTTTTTTACATGCCATAGTTCTCTTGTCAATGGCGTTGAATATATAATGATATGACAGTGAATATAATCTGGGGAATAACTGCACACCCCTGGTGAAAAATACATCGGAAAATACTTAAAACACAACACTACTGTTGTTTTTTAATGTATTTTTTTAAATCATGACCAAAGTAATTATAACATACAGTGATAATCAAAATTTAATATACATTGGCCCCGGATATATATGGGCTAGTTCAGAGTACAGGGGTTTTTTAGTGGTCCCTTTTACATACAAACATTTGATACAGCATTTTATCAATTAAGGTCAAGTGCTTTACATATAAAATACCATTTAGCGTATAAATATTGAATGCCTCTCCTTGAACCCCATTTTGACATCAAACTAACACCCAATAACACCCCCATTGCTTCAATCTCCAACCATGACCCTTTTCTCCCTCAATATCAACATAACAACTTACCCCTTATCTATGAAAATCCCACACCCTGTAAGCTATTATCGTACACCTGGTGAGGGAAAAGAGTTTGACATATAGGCACATTAAAAACAATTTACATGAAAGTGGCCCCCCTCCTTGTGGTCGCTGGACGGTCAGTATTTTATTTTGTCTCATCTGTACCAATAGTATTTTTGCCCCGCCCCGGAAATAACCCCCTTTTTGGGGTGCTTTCAGGAATCTGGCTTTTTACCTAACATAATTCTGATTCCTCATAAAGTTCTGTTCTAAAAAACCAACATGAGATAAACTTTCCTTCCCACCTGAAGCTTATTTGTGCGTATTCTGGTATAGGCACATTAAGTCGCATATTGACGTGCACCTCAAAAAAAAAAACCCCCCCCCCATGTTTGCCACCCCAAATACTGCATTTTTTGCCACCTCATCAGACCTCCCCCAGACCTTCTAACTATCCCTGAAACTATAGTTCTGGATTGAACAAAATACTCACTTCCTAATTGTGGTATTTTGTATATTTTAAGCAATTTTCACTGTATTTCGTAATACGGGTATCATTTTAGTGACCCCCTACAACTTTATTTACCCTCGTATCATTCCTACATCAGAGTACATTATACTTAAATACCTGATAGCTTATTCTTCTGGTCATTGCACGGTCAAGTATTCTATTTGTCTTCATTGTACCATAATATATGATTTTTTCTTATTTATTTGACCCCCCGGAAATAATCCCCTATATTGAGGATGCTTTCAGTTTCGGCCTTTTTACCTAACATAGTCTTATTCCCTCATTAGATTCTGGATCTAGAAAAACCCCAGGAGATAACTTTCCTTCCAGGTGATACCGGCTCAATTTTAGCCCGGACTAATACCTATAGGCACCACAAATGACCAATCTTTTTCTCGTATTAATGTTTTAATGATCCACATGGCAAAGAGTTTGTCCCCACACAATACATATGCCTAACGTTATGCACCATACTGAACAAATCTATTTTACTAAACAATAAGACATTTTCCTCCTGAACAAAACAAAACAATCCTGCCGTACATTATTGTCCATCGGGCCCGGTTGCCAGCTCCGGCTGGGAAAACTGTACGCCAACTCTGCGGCCCATCAGCCTCAGGAAATTTCTCGAGCAAGCCTATGGCCGTCCAATCAGCGATAATGTCTATTTTCCCTCGTGTTGTCATATAAGCTGCTGGTATGTGTGTCCACCAGCGAATGCAAATTTTGAGCTGTGAAATCGCTAGCTACGTCTATATGGTGAAATCCATTTATACACTGGCCATATATTAGGCTAACTATAGGCCTACCTCACACAGTAAACTTCATTTTAACAAGCCTATCTGTTTTTTCACGTTTCTAGTTGCCCTTGGGAAACTTTAATTCGGTACCTAAGCATCCATCCACATCTAGGTGTATTAAACCTACTTTTGGAAGCATAGGTGATTCACACGCAATAACCATTTTTCTGCTTCTACAGATAAGGGGTCTGTGGGGTAGATTTCTTGTTTAGTTCTTCTTTGTTTATTGCGTTTACTGGAGTTGATTGAAGTTATTAAGAATCAATAACATTAGTTTTTAATCACCGATAATTCAATAAAAATAAGAACTGTGTGTGTGTGTTTGTAGTGTGTGTGTTGTGTGTGTGTGTGTGTGGATTTGAGCTACAACTTCAAGTTCTAATTTTTCAAATAAGTTTTTGTTCTCATCATGTTGGGGCTTTATTATATTGTCTTGTCATTTTCACATACATATACCTCATATAACTTCATTATACATTTTCATTTACACTTACACTTCCAATCATAAAAAAAAAAAAACAAGCGAAGGGCATGGAGAAAATGCGCGGATTAAAAGGTTAATACAAATCAATCATTCAAGAATGATTTCAAGACTCCATACTTCCATTAAAATATCCTCTTTCAGATTGACCTTTTTGCATAGAAACTTTATATCTCAAATATTATTTCGGTTTTAAGCATGTGAATCTCTTGGATACTTGTTTTCACCGGCACTCATAATAAACATTTTTTTTGTTAATTAGTATCACACATGCCCATTTACAATTACATGGTAACATGCCTAAAGACTTAGTTTGTCCTCTACAAAACCCTCCGTATATCGAAATTCCTTTATCTACCACAAATTTCCAAATCTTTCAGCCTGTATCAGTTCACAAATAGTGCCCAAAGTTTTAGATATTACAAATTACAAAAGTACACCGATAACACCCTTACTATTCATCTATAGAAGTCTAATTTGTTGCTATATTCTGGTAAAATCTTATAATTAACCAAATAATCCTTGGTATTTCTTGAATTGTGAATTGAATACAAATACATTTGTCCAAATTTTTTTTTTTGGTCTTCTTATATCTTTTTTCTTCGTAATAAACGTCAATTCCGGTGGTTCCTGTCTGCATATGATGTACGTGTAGCTGTCTTTGTTGAAGTGTAGAGTGTTGCGGTGTGCACGTGTGTGCTATGTGTACGAGATACTTTCTTATGAGGACAGTTCATTAATATATATATATATATTAATTAAAAAAGTCATCACAAGCTAAATAATATACATGTATATAGTAAAAACAAATCAAACTTCCTGCTAAGCAACATCTGGGACCTCTCAGTGGTTATATTCTGCGATTATCAAGTGCTTATTGTTTGGCCCATTTAAAGCCTACCTTCTTTGAGTTTGGTGTCTTAATTGATTTGGTCTTCTTAATGCAAAAAAGGGGTTATTACACCGCACTGGTACTATTAACTCCAGGACTATCAGCACTATATGCTAGCAATGTAAAACAAAGTACACGGTATGTCATAACGTATACATTTTGGCAAATGCAAATCCTTATTAAAAACATGCATGTGTGATAATACAATTCTTTGATCAGGCTGAAGGTGAAGGGCACATGATCTACAAAATAAGTTTCTCCCCACGTAACCCCCCCCACACTGTTTTGACAGGAAATATAGTCGGGCTAAAAATGAGCTAGGTATCACCTGGAGGAAAAAGTTTATTCATGGGGTTTTTCTAGATCAGAATTTGATGAGGAATAAGAACCCCCCTCCCCATACTGTTACGTAAAAAGGAGCAACATGAATGCATCCTCTATATAGGGGGTTATTTCTGGGGGATCAAAAAAACAATACGAAAAACATTTGGCCCCCTATGGTACATATGAAGACTAATAAAATATCCTGACAGTTGTAATGACCTACGAATTAAGCTTATCCAGGTACTTAAGGATAATGTATTTGATGTAGTTATGATTCGAGGGTAAATAAGTTGTATAGGGGGTCACTTAAAATGACCCCCTTATTAAGAAATACAGTTGAAAATTGCCTAAAATATCACAAAAATACCACAATTAGGAAGTAGTAATTGTTCAATCCAGAACGTAGTTTCAGGGATAGTTAGGTATGGTGGACGTTGGTGAAGTGGCAAAAATGCAGTATTTGGTTGGGGGTGGCAAACCGGGGGGGGGGGCTGGGGGGGGGGTGCACTTCAATATGCGACTTATATGTGTATATCAGATGGTACCGAAAAGAGCTTTCAATGTGGAGGGAAAGTTTATCTTATGTGGTTTTCTAGATCAGACTTTTATTAGAAAATAAGAATTGTTAGGAAAAAGCCCAGAATCCTGAACGCATCCCCTATAAAGGTGGATTATTTCGGGGGGCTAGGGGGGGGGGGGCAAAAAAATAAGAATAAATACTATTCTTCTGGTACAGATGAAGACAACTAAGATCTTACGGACCGTGTAGGGCATGCTAGTAATTAAGCTTATTAAGGATTTAAGTATTAATTGTAATGGATGTAGTAATGCTACGAGGGTAAATAAGTTGTAGGGGTCACGAAATGACTCCGTATTAGAAATACACTGCAAATGCTTAAAAATATACAAAAAAACACAATTAGAAGGGGAAGGTAATTTGTTCAAATCTAAACAGTAGTTTGAGAGATCGTGTAGTTCATATGTGGAGGTCTGGTGAGGTGGTCCCCCATGCTAGTATGGGTTGCAACCATGGGGGCTTTCAGATGGCGACTTTTATGGGGCCTATGTGCCTACCTGATGGTACGAATAAGGGGTCATGAAGTTTATGTTGATATTAAGGGGTTGCTTCAGGGTTGAGATGAAGTGAATGGGGGTATTGGGTGTCAGTTTGATGTCAAAAATTGGGGTCAAGGACAGGCAGTTTGAAATCCACAAAGATATGGGAGCACCCCCCCCCACCCCACAACACACACACCACCCAACACAAACACCAGGATAGCATATACTGCATTGGTCCACATACAATTATCATTACAAAATTGGTTGCAAAACATTACCATTTAAATAAACAATTGCAAATAATGTCTAGTTAGTGGTGTTTTGCACACCCCACTGATTCATGTGATTTCCAAAAACTGTTCGGGGGGGGGGGGGGGAGTGAGTGAAAAAGAATAATATATAATCCTAGTTAGTAATTAGTATTCAGTTTTGAGCAGAGTTCTGCTGTCACAGGAATTATTGCACCAAGTCACCAAATAATATGATACACAAATATTCAAAAAATGTAGTACTAAGAATCTAGTATTATTAGTATTTAAATGGACATAATGGCATGAAAAAAATTGACCATATGAAATGGACCCTTACTGAAATCAATTCACGAGTTTGAAAACAATTGGATGTTTACATTCTGTTAAAAACAGGAAGAGTTTCATTATGTCAATTTTTTTTACATGCATTATGTCTTATTAAAGCTTGATATAGTAATGGATATGGACAGTGAATAAGACTGGGGGGGGTTTAAATGCACACCCTGGTGTTGAAAATACATCGGGAAAATTATTAAAACACAAACTAACTACTGTTGGTTTTTTATGTTTTTAAAATCATGACAAAAGTATATAACATACAGGGTGATAATCAAAAACTAATTTAATAATACATTGGGACACGGATATATGGGGTCTAGTGTTCGGAGGTGGTAAAGGGGTCCCCTTTTACAATAAAACATTGATACAGCCATTTATCAAATTAAGGTCAAAGTGGATTTACATATAAAATGACAATTTATTGAATGCCTCTCCTTGAACCCCCATGTTGACATCAAACTAACACCCAATTAACACACCCAATTGCTCAATCTACAACCAATGACCCATGTTTCTCCAAATATCACATAAAAACTTTCAATTACCCCTTATCTATGAAAAATCCCACTCCCTGAAAGCTATTTTCGTACACCTGGTATATGCACAAAAGACAAATTTATATTAAAGTGCCCCCCCCCATGGGTGCCACCCAAATATTGTATTTTACCTTCTTGCCACCTACCAGACCTCCACAGATAATAAGATCTGAATACTACGTTCAGGATTGACAACAAATTATATACTCATAAACTTGGTTAGGTTTATTTTTTTTCAGGATTTCAGAGTATTTATTAATATGGGCGGCGATTAGTGACCCCCTACACCTACTTGCCCTTGTATAATTACTACATAAAGTACATACACTTAAATAGCCGAATATGCTAAATTTTTGTGGTCGATGGACGGTCAGTATATTTTATTAGTCTTCATATGTACCATAGAGTATTTGTGCCCCCTCCCCGGAAATAACCCCCATTTTGGGGGTGCGTTCAGGCATCTGGCTTTTTTTCCATAACATATTCTTATTTACTCATAAATTCGGTTCTAGAAAAAACCACATGAGGATCACTTTCATTCCACACTGAAAGTATTTTTCGTATTCTGGTATAGGCACATATAAGTCGCATATGAGTGCACCCCCCATGGGTGGCCACCCAAAATACTTGCATTTTGACCCTCTCGACCTCCACCAGGGACCATTCGACTAGTCCTTGAAATACTGTTCGATTGACCAATTACTCACTTTCCTAATTTGGTATTTAGTATATTTTTAAGCAATTTTCATCGTATTTCTTAATAAGGGGATCATTTAGTGACCCCCTACACCTTACTTGCCCTTGTAGCATTAGCTACATCAGGTACATTATACTTAAATGCATGAATAAGCTTAATTATTAGGTCATTGCACGGTCAGGATATCTTATTTGCTTCATATACCATAATATATGATTTTTATTAATTTTTTGACCCCCCCCGGAAATACCCCCCTATATTGAGATGCGTACAGGATCGGCCTTTTTACCTAACTATTCTTTATTCTCATAAAAAATTCCTGATCTGAAAAAAAACACATGAGATAAAAACTTTCCTTCCAGGTGATACCTTTTTTTTAGCCCGGACTAATACTGTCTAGGAACCACAAAATGACAAATATTTTCTCGTAATTAAATGTTTTAATGAGCCACAATTGGCAAGAGTTATGGGCCTACCAAAAAATACACATATGCATAAACGTATATGCACCCTCCTGAAAAAATCTTATTTTAATCACAATAAAGACAATTGCCTCCTGAACCAAAACAAAACAATCCTGCCGTACAATCATTGTCCATCGGGCACGGTTGGCAGCCAGGAGGGGGGAAGGGAAAAACTTGTACTCCCACTGTGCGGCCCATCAGCCTCAGGAAATTTCTCGAGCAAAGCCATAGCCAGTCCAATCCTCGTAATTTCTATTTTACCTCGTTGTTGTCATATAAGCTTCTGTAGTTTTGTCACAGGGGCGAATGGCAAATTAGAGATGTGAATCGCTAGCTACGTCTAATGAGTGAAATCCTTTATTACCATGGCCATACTCTTACAGAATAGAATATAGGCCTACTCACACAGTAAACTGAATTTAACAGCCTATCTGTTTTCACGTTTCTAGTGCCCTTGGGCAAATTTAAAAAAAAAAAATTTTTTTCGTTACCTCAGCCGCATCCCAATCTACTAGGTGTATGTAAACCTACTTTTGGAAGCATTAGGTGATTCACACGCAAACACAAACATTATTCTCTTCTACAGAATAAGGGGTAGGTGGGGGGGATTTTTTTCTCTTTCTTCTCTTTCCCGCTTTATGCAGTTTGAAGCTGGGAAGTTGATGAAGTTATTCGATATCAATAAACATTATTTTAGAGCAGATAATCAATCAAAAATAATTAAATGTGTGTATGTGTGTTGCGTGGGTGTAGGGGTGTGGTGTTGGTGTGGTTGTGTGTGTGGTGTGTGTGGATATGAGCTACAACTTCAAGTTCTAATTTTTCAAATTATTTTTTTCCCCTTCATTTGAGCTTTATTAACCTCATATAAATTTTTTCCCCCAATTATACATTTTCATTTACAATTAAATGTCCAATCATAAAAAAAAAACAAGCCGAAGGCAGGAGAAAATGCGCGGATGTAAAAGGTAAATACAAATCATTCATTCAAAGAAGGGATTTCAAACAACTCCATATTCCATTATAAAAAATATCTCTTTCAGATTATTGACTTTTGCATTATAACTTTCAATCTCCTAATCTGATTTCGGTTTTTAAGCATGTGGAATCTCTGGGATCCATTGCTTTTCAACGGAATACATAAATAACACAGTTTTTTGTGTTAAAATAGATATCAAACAAAATGCCCATTTTGCAATTAATGGTAACATGTCCTAATAGCATTAGTTTACGTCTCTAAACAGCCACTTCCGGGATATCGAAATTCCTTGATCTACCACAAATTCCAATTCTTTTCCACTGTATACAGTTCACAAATAAGTGCCCTAAAGTTTTATATTATTACAAATACCCAAAACAAAAAAAAAGTACAACGATAACCACCCTTTACTATTCATCTATAGAAGTCGATTTGTTGCTCTAATCTGTGTAAAAGCTTATATTAAAACCCAAATAATATGTATTTCTGGTAATTGTGAATTGGATACAAATACATTTGTCCAAGTTTTTTTTTTGTCTTCTGTATCACTTTTTTCTTCGTAGATGAACTCAATTCGTGGGGTCTCGTCTTGCTAGGAGACGTGCTCGCTTTATTGTTTGAATGTGTATATGTGTGCAGGGGGCACGTGTGTGTTGTGTACAGATACACACTGTCTTATGAGGACAAGTTAATTAATATATATAGTATATTAATTTAAAAAAAAGTCTACAAATAACTAAATTACTGTATTAAACATATCCACCAAACTTATGATAACACCACATTTGGCCTTATTATTATTATGCGATTATCAGTGATTCTGTTTGCCCATTTAGGCCTACACTTCTTTAGGTGTGTGTCTTAATTGAATTGGTCTTCTTAATGCAAAAAAAGGGTTATTACACCGACAACTGGTACTATTAACTCTCAGGACTATCAGCACTATATGCTAGCATGTTAAAAACAAAGTCACGGTATGCCCATAGCGCGTATCATTTAGCAAATACAATCCTTAATTAAAAACATGCATGTGTGATAATACAATTCTTTGTCCTGTGAAGCTGACGGGCCATCTCTTTCTCAAGTGCAAATAGCATAATTGCGAAATATTCTGACCAAGGCCTGTTTACTTCACCAGTTCATGCAGGCCAAGATCACATTGACACACTTCAACAAAGTGTAATAGTTAATTTGCACGATTTATTAATGTTTCGTACAAGGATTCAAGAGGCCCGGACTATGATGTTCAATGTTGCCATATCATATGTGGAAACAAAATTAGGGATTGCCAAGGATTATGGCATGCATGCAGACCCTTGAGGCAGTAAAATCCACTTGACAAAAAAGCCTGAAAAATGAGGTGGGACTTGTCGCACATGAAAGCTATTGAACATGTTGAAGCCGATACCAGATATTCTGAGGTTTCAGCGGTCACTCTGTTCGTCTAGCATGAAGTAGTATCACAATCCACCAAGGACACAACTCCAATGTTGATGTATATGTACATGTACAACTGTTATGTATCAAAGGGTAAGAGCTGGTAAGGGGTATAAATATGTAAAGTTACAAACTTGAGGACTTCATTGGCCCACAATGTGTATACATCATGAATAGATAATAAAATGTAAGAATTCAAGAAATTTCCAAAAATTAAAATTGAAATTTAAATTACAATGTATTTAATTTTAAAGGAAATATTACTTATCACACATGCATTTACTCAAAAAATTGACATCTTTGAAAGCTAGCGTTACAAATAGGCCTGACTTTGCTATAATTTGTAGGCCTAATTATGCAAATGGACAGCCAAATGTCAAAATATTCACTAAGGAATTGAACTTCCTAATGAAGGTTTCAAGGCAGGTCAAACAAATCAAGTGACGGTGGCCGTTTTGTTTGTTTTTGTTCATGTTTTGTTTTTAATTTTGGTTTTGTTATATTACACTAGGCCCAAGGGGGGGGGGGTCCATAGTACCCAAAATTGATTTTTTTGCGATTTCTCGGTTTTACGCAATCAAATTTTTCAAGGCGTTTTTTGCTAATTGTCTGATTTATGAATACGCTTCTCTGATACTAAAAAAAGGATTCAATTAGATAATTAGGTTGGGTCCATAGGAACCCCCCCCCCCCCGGGCACTAACGGAAGTGAAAAAATCAAGCTAGTGTACTAATTAAAAAAATAAAGTAATAAAATAAGATAGATAAGATATATACCTGAGGTGCAATAATTAATTTAATTATAATACTTAAATCAAATAAACCTTTATATGTGATAGCATCAATTTAAAATTTTTCAGAACGTGCTCTAACTGTGTAAGTCTATGGGAAAATCTAGGGGAATTCTGAAGATTATGAGAAAATCAAGATGGTAAAATTGGCCTATATTTTGCAATGATTATTTTAATTGGTTAGTTTAGAGTAGATAAAATTGAATGATTGTGGTTCAAAACCTATATGGAGGGATGAGGATGTAAAGTTGCGACAACTCTTCGGAGAGTGAAAATTTCAATGGGCCATAGGTATAGGTTCAAAGTTGGATTTTCATTTTATTGTGGGTATGTGGTCTTAAGTAACCAATATTTATTTGTGTTAGTGTCATCATCAAACTCCCATGGGGGAGAAAAGTGGTTATTTGGTTTGGGTCCCTAGAACCCCCCCCCCACTTGGCACTAACGGAAGTTTTTTAGCTTGGGACCTGACAAGTGTTAACTCATTAAAATTGATGGTGCTCTAATAGATAATTTTATGGGGAACAAAATCAACTTTATGTCCACTCAGAGAAAGAACCCATTCTATTCATACCATGTTTATACAGTTATATAGAATTTAATTATGTTTTAGTGACTTTGAAAGGAACCTCTATCAGACCCACCCAGTCGTTTGGATCAAGAACTTATTTATTTTTTTTTTTTGTTGAAATAGCGCTGAATCTTATGAAAATTTAGTGCTTACAAATCTATGATGTATGTATGTATTAAAGGAGACACAAAATATTGGTCTGGTTCAATTGTATAGTACTGAGGATAGCCCATTTAATTCGTGACCTATATGCTGGCAAGCATGCCAAAACGCGGATCTGAATCAAACTAATTTTTTTGGACTAATCTTTCTTGACACCCTTACAAAGAGCTACAAAAAAATCGGGCTAGGAGTCCAAAATGCAACGTTATCAATACAATAGAGATTGCTTTGGGTATGATTGAGCCAAAACGGTGTCAGCTTAGCGGCAACAGCAATTTTGTCCTTGAAGGTCATACTTCTCAAGACCAGAACAAATTTACAATCCCAAATTTTGCACAACATGTATATGTGCAAAAGTGAACATCTAGTAATGGTGTAATTGTGCAAATATGGACCCATGTACGAAACATAAAATAAATACTACACCACCCTTCCAAATAAGTATACTTAAAGAATGTTTGAAATTTGTAGAAATGTAACAAAAATTGTTTTAGTATCCGTCAGTGTTTTCATTCTTATTGGCTACTGGGGGTATGTCCAATGTGATATGGAATGCCACAGTAAAAGAGGAGTTGATTGTAAAATGTAATATTAATGGTTCGCTTGAAATTAAATAGGGTGTTGGGAAAAAGATGGAATATGGCCAAAGGACATTGTTTATCTTGATGTATTGAATAAGGATTGCATTTTAGCTGTTGATCTTACGAGTTACGGATACCCAGTGTGTTTTGTTTTGATGCTAGTGTACAGTGCGTTAGTTCTGGGAGACTTAGTGCCAGAGTTAGATTTTTTCAGTATGAGGGACAAATAATAAAATCATGAAGCAAGTACAGGCCTCTAAACTGTGCAAACAATATCGCAGAATATAAGATGTGGTATTCAATCAGTTGTGATTTATCTTGATTGAGAGATTCATGTTCTGATATCTTCTCTAAAGTTTCATCAGAATATCATGTATTCCAAGCAAAGAAATTCCAAATTTACCCTCAGTGGAGAACCCTCGCTATTCAGTGATGGAACCAAAAAATGTTTCTCCAGACACCTTCAGGAATTCTTGGCCTTTAACTTGAAGGCAACTAAAAAATTCTGCAAGTGGCTCTAAATTGTCACATATCAAAGAACTCTTTTTGAAATCTATTATAAATAAACTTTGTCATAAAGCAATGTAAAATCAAATTCGTTGAAATTACAATCCAAGTGAACTTTGAATAAAGTTGAAGATGGCTCAAATGATTCTACTATATTTTGATTCACCATAAAATTATGAATAGCACTCAGGGCTTTTTGACCACAAAGAGCAAAAAGAAGAATGCTTTTTACCAAATTTGAAGTACAGTTGGGTTTCATAATAGAAAAATTAAAATAAGAAAAAGAAAAGAGTATTTACTCCCAAAACATATAGGCTATTTTCACTGAGGAGAACTTTTTTCGAAGCGAGAGAATATGCATAAATGCATAAAGAAGAACTAAGCAGGACTGTAGGTACCCAAAGAGATGCTGGAAAACATGAGGATAAAATGTATCTGTATACTGGAATATCATGCAACCCAGCTAGTATTGACAGCATGTTAAGAACCTGCTGTTATTAAACCGTAAAGTCAGACATTGCACTCTGAATGTTCTCAATAGTCAAGTGCGCGTGCAGTACAGGACATGTACAGTGCGTTTTAGTCTATTTTTGATAGAATTTTCATGGAATTTGCACCTGGAACCAGATAATTATTTTTGGTATTAGAACATTATTATTTTGGGATATATAGTGAAAATACTGCACGTAGCAAAGATTGGATGTAGGAAAAATAGTTATGCAGGGTTCAAGATCAGTGGATTTTTATTTTGGATGAAAACATTTCTGATTTTATATGAAAGAGTACAAAATCTACTCAATTTATGTTTTTTAAAAAATTACACATAATTAGTAAGGTCAAATCAGCCATTTCTGCCATGAGAGCGAAGGAAGGTTTGAGGGTGGATTTTGGTTCTTTAGGGTATTTAGAAAAAACTGGCTCCTATAACCCCTCCCAAAAGTGTGGGCTCATCCAGGGACAGCAAAATCCAAAATGGCCGCTGGCGCCATCTTGGATTTGGAAAGTTGCCGCATAACTTCAACATATCAACCTGGGACATGATTGATGGGTTCAATTTCTTACTAATTTCATGATCAGAATCCATTCCCAGAGGGTTATTTTGTCCATTTAGAGGGTCATCTTCAACTGAAAATTCAAGACATGGAGGGGCCGCCCGCTACCATATTACACTATTTTCATGTTGTGTATCTTTAACCCATCGACCTATAAACCCATTGAAGTGCTGTTCTCGGGTAATGTCCCATGGCCAGAACTTTATTTCTGGTTTCTTTTCCAATCAAAGGTTCATCTTGATATTAAAAATCCACGATTGGCCGCCAACGGCGGAACGGCCATTTTTTGAAAAATTCGAAAAATCCATAGCTTTTTGAAGAACTAACATAAAAATATGAGTGCGGGGTCAGTTTTTTTACTATTTTTATGAGATGAACCCACCTAAGGAGATTTCTTTTTTCTTTCATTTTGAGGTCATCTTCATTCTAAATCCAAGGTGCTGCAGATTTAAAGTATTTACTGTTGGTATCCACCTGAAGTTTATGATAATCATGATGGAAAATCACGTATACTTACTACACCTACGTGAATTATGTCAATTACTTAAAACATCATCAATGTCATCTCTGCCTTACAATAAACAGGCTTAGAGTTTTCAACAAGCTTTTTCACTTTCTATTGGCCGAACCAAGTACATGTTTTCACCTTATAACAAAATTAATGAACTTGGATCACGATTAAGTTTCTTGGCAGGGGTGTGACACTTAACATTCGACACACCGTACATTCATCATGGAATTAAGTTACATTTATTAAAAGAATTATAATTTTTTAATTTTTCTTTTTTTATTTAAAAAAAGATAATTGAATTCAATGTAGCCTTTAATTAAGAAGAAGGTGTTCACAATCGTCTACCACCCCCTCATGATGACGGCTTAACATACCATCTTATGAGACCTAACTACCTGGCATACAATTCAATGCCATTTCAACTGAAGAACCATCCTCCTCTCCCTCTGAAACATTGCTGGCACATAGTAGATGGGAAGAACAGAATGGGAAGTTGATGGTTCTGAAAGCGATACAATTTACTCAACCCATTCTTGTCAGTCACAGCACGGGATGGCACAGCAAATCACACACAGGGGAATCGAGTTTTACACACAAAAGAAAACTTGAGTTGTTTATTAGAGAAAACAATGCATCCAATATTGTCAAAGGTTAAACCCTCAGAACAAGACAACATAAACAAACAAATTCCCCAACACAGTGCTGTCGATCAACCCGGATGTATACAAATAAATCATACAAGCAGACACAAGTAACACACAGTGGAAAACTTGAGTTATTATAGAGAGAATGCCTATAAAATGGTGTATTAAGAGTAAAACAAGGTAACACCAAGACCAAAAATAAACAACAAATTCCAAACCAGTGCTGTCAATATCACACAGGTGGTGCTGATAACACACTAGGAGCAACCGGAGAAATAATAATACCAAAACCAAAAAACACACTATGAGTTATAAAAATCTTGATTTATAAAAAGCCATGCCCAAAAAAATGTAAAAAAAGACCAAAAACACCACGAATATCCAACGACAGTACTGTCAATCGACAGGATGGTACAGGAATAAATACAACAAGTGAAACAAGTTAACACCCAGAAAAAAACTTGACTTATTATAGCGAAAGAAGGTTCACATAAAAATGTGTCAAAAAGTAAAGAACAATGTAACACTCATACACAGCACAAACAATTAACATTATTTGTATGGCAAAAACAGGTACATACCTATTTTGATATTGTTTTTAAGTACACAATAAAACTTTAACCAACCTTAATCTACCATAATTCAGGATGGAAATTGACAGGATAACTCTAAAACTGACAGCCATCTTGGATTTAGCCTAAATGACTTGCAACTATAAAAAAAATACAAGGCAAACTCGTATTTACGCGATGGTAAAATATGTCCCCGCGAATGTCGCGATCCACCTTACATGCCATAATGCAACTAGAACACCCATCTCCTTCCCACCAACCCTGCAAACCTTTACCCCCTCCCCAACACCCCACCCCTCCCAACCAACCCACAACTCCACATTCCACAACACCCACCCCCTCCAAACACTCTGCAACACCCCCGCAATCCCCCACCCCTCCTTAACACCCCTCAACAACACCCGCACACCCCCCCCCCCAACCATGTTACCACGCTCTCTTTCCCAACCCTCCCACACCCGCCCCTCCCCAACACCCAGCAACTCCCATTCCCCTCCCCAACACCTTCAACAGCCCTTCAAACACTCCACCCCTCCCCAACACCCGCACACTCCCAACCCCCCAACCCCTGCAACACCCCCACCCTCCCCAACACCCTTACCCAACACCTCCGCAACACACTTAACACACCTCCGCCCACACCCCACAACACCCCACCCACCCTCCCCCTCCCCAACACCCCGCAGCAACTCCCACCCCCAACACCCCACCACTTCCCCAACCCCCTCCCCACCACCCTGCAACACTCCCACCCCCCCACCCCCTCCCCAACACCCCGCAACACTCCCCCCGTCCCAACACCCTCCAACACAACCCCCCCGTCCCCACACCTTCCGCATCCCTCCCCCAAACCCCCCACCCCCTCTCCATCAGCAGTTATGCGCGAAATATGCCCAAATCTAATCAGGTCGAGAATTCTTCAGCCCGCTTCCTCCGCTTTCCTTCCACCAGTTCCACCATCATTATAGCGCCTTACGAACTCCGAAAACTTGTACAGAGGCCCTTTGCAGGAAAATTAATTCAAATTAGAATACTTAATTAGGCATATATTTAATGCCGACATCTAATCCGGGTCGTGAACTCCTCCAACCCATCCCACTTCTTCCACCACGTACATCATTGTCCCGCCCTTACGACCGAACTTCATATAAACGTATCAACGTAGTTTAAAATTTTTATCATGGACGAACGGACGGAACGGACGAACGTACGGACGCTGCCCATTCCATAGTCCCCGTTCCGACTCGTTTCGGAGGAGACAGTCCCCTTGAGTTTGATTCTTCTCCGGAAACATCAAAAACGACCCTTTATAACCCCATGTTTTTAGTCTTTCGTTGAAAGCATCCCAATTTTCAAATTTTCCAATATGGCCTGTTTGGCGGCTCCCCTTGGATTTTCAAGTTAAGATAACTTTGTGATAGCAAACTAAACCCAGAATATATTTCTAGCCAAGAAATTAGCCAAGAACACACTTCACGTGTGTTTTCTAAGGCAGATTGAGTCTCAAAGATACAAACATGACAATATTTAATATGGTAGCTGGCGGCCATCTTGAATTTTTCAGGTGAAGATGACCTCTAATGAAAAAAAAACCACCTCTGGAATGATTCCTGGTCATGAAATTAGTCAGAAATTACCCCTCAATCATGTCTCCAGGTGGATATGTTCAGGGGAGAAGTTATTTAACTTTCCAATTCCAAGATGGCCGCCAGTGCCATTTTGGATTTGCTGTCCCCTGGAGGGTTAGCCCACCTTTTGTGATGTTATAGGGAGCTCATTTTTTTCTAATAACCCTAAGTACCAAATCCACCCTCAAACCTTGCCGTTCGCTCTCCATGTTCACGAAATGGCTGAATTTGACCTTTACTATAATCTCCATAAAATTTCATGACCAATCTGAGCCTGAAGGCCACAAGCCAAAATATCTATTGCCACACGTACATGGCAAGCCAAATGCACGCCATTCGATTAAACTAATTTTTTCTGACGAAAACTTTGTTTGTTCGGTTGAAAATCCGGGTTTGGAACTGACCACACCTTTTTTAAGAAAAATATGATTATCCACTATTAAACCTAAAAAACCCAAAAAACACTAAAGTTTATCAACAAAGCAAACAAAAAACTTTTTTTGAGATGAACTTTGTTTATTGGTAGTGATCCTGGAGGAAGAGAATATAACCCCTACTTTTTTAAGGTGGGAGTTTATCAACCTGAAAACAAGGCTTTTTATTTAAAAAAGGTTGAAAAAAATATTTTTAAGACAAATTCAGTTTACCAGTTGATAAGTAATGGTTTTCGAAAAGCTAATAAAGTTTATCATTTGATACTTGAGTTTTTTGTCGGCCGCCGCATGCTGGTAGGACCACTTGTGCAATCCGTTGTACGTGTGTATGATGTGTGTAATGTGTCACTAAAATGTTATTTTGTTTTTATTTAACAAATTTTCGGACAAACGATCCTTTGGAGTAAAAACCTATTTGTCACTTGAAAAGTGTCTAAAACCTTTGTTATCACAGATAAAACCATTTTATTCTACTTGAAAAACAAAGTCTTTTCACAGTTAACAACTTCAGTTTTGAAAAGTTTAGCATGTTGATAAACCTGAATTTACTGCCGAAAAACATTGTTTTATCGAATTGAAAAAAAAAAAAGTTTTTCAACTTAGGGATTCAACTGTGTTAATCAGACTAAATTTTCGAAATGCTTTTTATCACCGATAAACTTTCCAAAAAACACCTGTAGTTATTAATCAGTCGAGAAACGGAGTAGGATTTAAGAACTTTTCAGCCTACGTATGGGTGCATGGAGTAAAGCCCGATGTATACTCCACTTTCGCGCCCGCATAAAATCAAGCTGATAAAACTTTTGCGATGGAACTTACCCAATTTT
>JAMKCH010032391.1:0-39348 GCA_023653785.1 Ophioderma brevispina | reverse complement strand
TTTGTTAGTCCGTCGATGACCCACTGCTTCCAGGATATAACACCAACATATCCCGCAACTTACATTTAAAGTCCGTCATTACAACGCCGCCATATTGAAAACACGAAAAGTTCAAAATCTGCTGCCTGATGATGAACACTTTCAATTTTTTAGATCAATGGACGATGTGAATTACCACAAAGTTATGTAGCTTTCGATGACAATTTTTACCTTACTTCTGTCTCTTTTCCGCTGCCACCGTGTGATGTTTTTTTCCCGTTATCTCAACGGCCGGAGAACCACAATTTACCACACATAGGTATATTGAAGAAACCGTACACAC
Source organism: Ophioderma brevispina (assembly GCA_023653785.1). Classification (NCBI taxonomy): domain Eukaryota; kingdom Metazoa; phylum Echinodermata; class Ophiuroidea; order Amphilepidida; family Ophiodermatidae; genus Ophioderma; species Ophioderma brevispina. Next base: position 39,026 of record JAMKCH010032391.1, on the reverse strand, counting down.
AATTACATGTGCGGAGCCTTGTCCGTCGCTTTAGAGTCCTTATAAATTAAACAGCCAAACACTTCTTGTACATTTCTTCTCCTTTATTTAACATATATTCATGACTGCTGCTGCATTTTACATCCACTCTCAGCCACCTCCAGACAAAGACTGACTTTAAATTCTGCACTCAATATACAGGCCATTATATTGACCAATCAGTGACTAGCTTTTTCACTGCATGCATAATACACCACATCACATGTGCCATGCATGTGCTCTATCCTACCATATTAAAACCTCACACAGGAAGCTTTGGGCAGTGCACAACAATGGCTATTACTCAGCCACACCCAATTAAAGCTTCCAACAGTCACTTCTATGTACCACACATACTGTATGGATATTACTATGCAATATACTGTAATATCAAAAAGTAACATTTTATATTTAATTCAAATTTTCCAACAATATTTATAGGCCCAAGATACCTTTTTTCCACATTATATACACCTGACAACATGACAGTAATGCAATAGTATTAAACGCTGCTTACAACAACAAAATTTAGGCAAGCAACAAACTTTAAGATCACAAAGCGGACCTTCCAAATGACAAAGCGGACCTTCAACATCATAAAGCGCCCCCCCCCCCGGCTACGGCCCTGGGGTCCGTTCCCGAAACTATGACCGTAAAGTTTATCTTACGCATGGCTTAAGATTTTGGTTACGACCATGGCAGTAGCGTTCCGGAACAGTGTACTTAAGATGGTCGTAAGTGCATTTCTACCAGTAAACCTACGACAATCTTACGCTAACATAAACTAAACCGATTTAAAGGTCATTCCATTCATTGATTGGGATTAAAATTGGGCCCTGTCTGGGTGCAAAAGTCTGAGACACGTTTGCGAATGTTACTATGTGCCTATTAATCATCAAGTATGAATGATTTTTATTGTGTGGTATCTATAGAACTTTAACAAGCATTAAAACACTCGGACAGGGTTCGCTTGTTTGTTGGTCAACTTGGTCTGATTCGTTCGGTTTTTTTGTTCGAGTGTGTATTTGTGTTAAACTCTTCATTATATTTTGATTTGCTTCATGTAGCTCCTGTGCTTCACTTCTTTTTCATCGGGTAATTAATTAATTAGTTTCGTATAGAAATGTTTAATTATATAAACTATTTCAGTTATATATCTCTGCGAGTGTGAACTGTTTATTTTCATTCCTGTGACCAATTAAGATGTAACCAATGTTCTTTTCTTTTTGAAATCGGAATTCGGGAGGGCCTTTTTATTATAAAAGAAATATAATTTAAAACTCAATATCGTGTTTAAAACAATTAAGCTACCATAACTTACAGGTAAAATGTTCATTTTAAATTTAATTACTGCAAGATGCAATAAATACTAACTTGCTTGATGCATGCAAGGTATTGTAAAGTTTTTCTCAATAAATATAACATAGACCTATATAACAAGAGGGGTTCCTCGTAAGTCAAATCCCGGCATTAAAGATATGGTTTTTGAAATATGGATCAAGTATTATAATTTTTTTATTGGTCAATACAAGTTCTCGGGTTCCAGATATTTTTGTATCTAAATTTGCAGATTTAAAATTTTGTTTTGAGCAATGAAAAATATTACTCGTTAGAGGGTCAGGTTATAAGGTTTATATTTTGTCTGGCTGTAAACCTTGATGCTACAAGCTGCTACCCGACCCTTACTCTAACATTCAGCTATATCATCAATCATGTGGCAATTTTTTTTTTTTTTTGGGATTGATCCCACCTTTCATACAAGTAAAACTCTTATGTCATCTGCGTATATTTGTTTTATCTTCAAAAGCAAGGACACAATAGGGTATAGGCATATTAGTTTTCGTCTTCATTAGATAACATGACTTTACTCATGCACCAGAGCAGTTATTCTTGTAGACAATAATTTAAGCATTTGAACCTTTTTAGCAAACAACACCTCACAATAATATGCATATGTTAATTTTTTCTTTACAACGCCAAAGTAGGTCGATACGCTATAGGTGTAATATAGTTATACAAGAGAACTTTCTCAATACCCAGTGAGCAACGGCTGTGGATAGAATTTTGGCAAATAGCACATGTAAGATCAGAGTTGACCCTCAGATATTTACGACAATACAAACAAGACATAACAGCTCATAACAACGAGAACAAGTGGGAACAGATAATAACTTGTGATTAATTAATAATTTAAGTTGAAACCAACGAACAAATTTGAATAAAACATGATGAGAAAAACCGCCAAAAGCTGTGTGAAGTGGAATTGGTGTAAGGCATTTAAGATAAAGGTCAAAATAAATTGCATGGCGAAAAAATAAGTACATGGACAAAAAGATATGGCTCCGCGCATGGGGACACTGGGAAGGTGTAATGAAAATATATAACATCAACGCCATGAAACAACTCCTTCAAATAAAACGAGATGTAACTCAACAAACCCCAATTTTCAAACTTTTTGAGGAGTTTATTTGGTCATACCATAGTGCCCCAGGAGAGTCAGGTTCTCTGGGGTGGGGAAACCGGGAAAACTCCCGTCGGATTTACAAGAAAAAGTTTCCCCGCATTTTTTCGGGCAAAAACTTCCCATATATGCAGTTAGGGAACATTTTCACAATAACCCGCAGCAGGGAAATCATGTAGAAAAGTACATCAGCTTTCATAATCTGCAAAGAAAATAAAAATAGGATGTAGGGTTTGGAATGAAAATTTAAAATGTAACCATATAAAATTGCTGTGAATTTTGCTAAAACCCTAATGAATCATGTGATTGATCGACAAATGCCCATAATTCATTTGTTTTTTCATTTGTTTATTATAACCATCTATGGACAAAAATGATTTTTCAGTACTGTTTAATCACTCTTGAACTAGCTATGGGACCCACCTCAATGAAGCTCGATGCATCGCGAATTGTGTTAGCCTATACGTGTGGATTGCGGAAAACATGCGTCACAGGAATGTCAAACCACTTCCGGTAATTGTAATGAGGTCCATTTCACAGTCTGGTACGGTTTTCCAATTCGTACCAATTGGTACCAGTCGGGGTTTTTTTCACACCGTATTTAATGAAACAATTTAAGGTGTTCAGTGTTAAATTACACTCCAGTAATCGTCGCTTTTTATCGCGGCGGAATAGCGAGACCCTTAGTGCATGAACTATTCTATAGCTCAGGGCGTCTTTCTTGAACTATACGTGGCTTACAGACTTTAAACAACAAAGCTAACACATAAAGACCTAAGACTGTTAAAAAACTGTACCAATTGTTGCATTTTGTAATCACTAAAACGGGGCAATGTTTCCGCCTTTTCATAAAATAATTAGTCGGTTCTCTGGATTTTTTTTTTTCAACTTTAGAAATTATATGTCGTGCTCATTAAAAACTCCAGTTGACTGGACTGTTTATTACGACCTGAGTTAAACAGCGACAGCACGGTTTAAACTGTTAAACTGAATGAATTGTGAACTGAAACTGACGTAAAGTACAGAAAAGAAATTTCAAAAGGGGGGGGAATTGCTACATCGATTTATGATAGTCACGCACTCTGGTAGTGGTAGTGGTAGTAGTGGTATATGGGAGTGGTGGTGTATTAAATGGTGATTCGTAGTGGTAGTGCTAGCCCGGAGTGGATAGTGTGTCTATAGTGGTTGCGGATGGGTGGCATCGGGCGTGGTGGTGGTGGTGTTGGGGGGTGGTGGTGGTAGTGGTGGCACGAATTCATGAAGCGGATATTACACACGGACGCGCACATAAGCGTAAATCCTGGGAGATAGGGGACATACATAAGCTTCATCCCCATTATTTTGATAACGGGTGGTCCATCGGTCACCCCCACAATCAATCTTGAGCCCGTTGCATGTGTAATTAACTAAAGTAAGGCATATTAATATTCTAGTAATCTGGAATTACGGATTTAGGTTATAATGAGCAATTTCACAAAAACAAAATTTATAAGGGCCCTGCACCTATGACCGCGCTTTATTCCATTGAACACCAACGGCCGCGCCCCGAGCGCCGCTCCTTCCCGGTCAAGACAACACAGAAAACTTGCAAAATAACCAAAAGGAAAATGCAGTCAGCTTACCTTGTCGTTGGTGGTTCCTGAGATTCTTTGACCGAAAGATAAAGAACTCAAATTACAATATAAGTGTTGCGGTAAGAATAGATGAAAGACTTTTAAATCATCTTCGGAACCGATTCTTTACGTGTTAGTATCTTCGGATATTAGTCCATATTTCAGGGCTACTTGAGGACACAGAGGCGGCAAGGAAGTGCATTGGACAGTCTGGACGCTGCCTTCGATTCGGTATTAGACCAGTAAATTCTACGTCATTCTTTGTTGCTGGGATACATTCTGCGACTAGTTATGGCCCATCGTATTAAACCTAAACAGATACAATTGCCCAGTGTGGAACGTCTGGCCGGACCTATTTCAAGCTACCAGGCCCTAACATGTTTACCAACTTGCTGTTAACTGGGTCTATTAGTGCTGCGTTGAATTGACATCCGTCTTTATCCATTGTAATTGGTGTTGTTCAGCAAATACACAGGAAGATGCGATCCCACTAAAACGAATTCGGGCAGTGTGCGTGTGTAACTCTATGACATATAAAGTGGGTCTATCAAGGGGTCAAAACAGACTTTGGAAGGCGAATTTAAAGATTTTTTTTTTGTGGGGGGGGGGGTTTGGGGGGGGGGGGGGGGGGGGGGGGGGGGGGTGTTTTGTTGGGGGGGGGTTTGGGGGGGGGGGGGGGGGGGCGGGGGGGGGGGGGGGGTTTGGGGGGCAACCCCCCCAAGGGGGGGGCCGGGGGAGTGGGGGGGGGGGGGGTCCCTTATGTTATTTCTTGTCATTCTTGGGCATTTCTCGAAATGGGGAAATTACAAATGTAAAAGCGGTACAAATGCTGCGTGGCCATGAGTATGTAATGGTCTCCTCACACAGCCTCGTCCCCCGATTTACCCCTCAAAGGTATTAAGATTTTGATTGCCCCGCGAGGGAGGCGGGCTTATAAAGAAGTGGAATAACTGACAGACAGGAGTTGTTGCTGATGACGCATGAAGAGCCTGGGTCATAACAATTTTCATGACAATTGAAAATGATGAACAGTGCTAAAATACGTAATGGTTGTGATGACAGGCATAAATATTTATGCCCCAAACCAAATAGTTTTGTGGTTAAGGAAAAATGTTGTACAGGTGTGAGGATAGATTGTATTTTTCAGTGGTTTATACAAATTTATATGGATCTGACAAGGTTCTATTTCCATGTGTTAAGTGGGGTCAAAATATCAGGCCAGTTGGGCGAAGTGCAAGCAGTGCCTGGTTATATCATTTCATATCGAAATAGTACCAAATTTCTTGACAGCGGGGTGATGACATCAGTTCCATGGTCGAGTTCAACTATAGGTATTACAGTAAACTTGAACAAGAGTATAGGGAACTTGAATTAAGTTTACGATTACACTATTTATACCAGCAGTTTTCAATAAAAAGTCACAAACACTAGCATTGTTTTGTTTGAAAATGGATTTATTCTCAATTCTTGGCTATTTCGGATGTTTTACAATAATTCTGCCATGCGCGGGGCATACATGGTGCAGAATCTTCTGTGCAAATTCGATCTGACTCCTCTGTCCGTAAAAACGGGCAGAAATTACAGCACATGTTACACTAATTCGCTATAGTGCATCAAAACGCAACTCGGAAATCACTGAAATTTATTTATTTATTTAAAAATTTGACAAAAAGCACAGGCAAGGCGCCCAATATGGCTGACTATACTAGTAGTTAGGTAGAACCTTCATGTGACCGTAAAGTTGAGTAGGGACACATTTTTTGGCTAAATTGAGTAGATTAGGGTGTGTAGAAAAGAATCTGCCGGGTGCCACCTGGGCATCCTTGAGCATTTGAGAAATCCAAGATGGCGTCGCCATAAATGATAATTATCTATTCAACCCATATTGCAAAACTATGAGTTACTAGATATTAATAGAGGATCCAAAGACAGTGTATGGCATTGTCACATTAAGGTCAACTCAAATTCAAATGGAAGCCAAATTGCAATAATTTTAAAAATGCCATATAACAGCCAAATACCTGCGATAAAAATAGGACGAGAAGTATTAGGTTATGTTGTTAGACACAAAGAATGTATTTCTGTACTTTTCAAATTGGAACATGACGTCAATCAAATATGGCAGCCAAAACGGGAACATCTTCAAAAAATTACTTGGCACAAATTTATATAGTATTACAGCCTCAAATCGAAATCAATGGTCAATGACATTAGAACTGTACCTTTGATCCTAACCCATGTACAACATACATTTCAATTTGTTTAAATGCCGCCAAAATCGAAATAAAACTTAATATGGTGACAAAGTTGTCAAAAATACCATAGGAATTAACATTTTTTCACATAATTGCACTCAATTTATAATTTGACCCATTTTTATTTATCCGGCTTACCTGGTATCAATTGGTGATGAGAATAGGTCACATTCTAAGTTTTCATTGACCAAAATAATTTATAATTGAAGGTATTATTTAGAGCATTGTCAATTATTTTTTGAAGATATTCACGTTTTGGCTGCCCCATATTGATTGACGTGATGTTACAACTTTAAAAGTATCAAGAATTACATTATTGTGTATAAAACATAATCTAAGTATTCACTGTTTATTTTTTATCGCAGGTATTGCGGTTATATGCATATTTTAAAATTATTAGGATTTTGCTTCCATTTTGGGAATTTGAGTATGACTCAATGGTACAAGTGCCATGGCATTTGTTCATTGGGTCCTATATATCAAGTAACTCCATAGTTTGATAATTTAGGGGTGGAATAGTAATTAATCATTTTTATGGCGACGCCATCTGGATTCTCAAAAATGCTCACGGATTGCCCAGGTTAGGCACCCAGCAGGATTACTTATTTACAAACACCCTTATCTATCATTTTTCGCGAAAAAATTGGTGTCCATACTTAATTTTACGGTCAGGCCATAAGGTGGGCCATGGCTACTTGACTTATGAGATCCCGTTGATGAGTGGAAATCCTCATACCTTTTTTGTAGGTGGAGGTATGAATGAGGGGATGAGTACTAAAAAAAACTTTAGTCCGGTATTGTGGTATGATGTCGCTATTGCCATGATAGCCAACCATGAGGCGGTTGGGTCATTCACAGTACAATCAATAGGCAAAGCAGAACCCTAGGAAAAAAATCCAGGAATAGTTTCAGTGAAAAGGCATGGTGATAAATGATTTTAGGAATGTGAAGATAAAAGTTCTGCATTGTTACAACAGGTGACTGAAGCCTTCTAAATTTATGATATGTTGGTGTAGGCAATGGGTTAATGGGGTAGACACCACTATGGCATCAACCATAGATAAATACAAAGTATGAATGGACGAACAAATTTAAACTTTTATTTGTAGTTGGCCCCAGTTTTCTTTTTATTCCGATCTTTTGTATTGCGAGAAAGATTTTCTGGGTATTCGTCCCCTATTTTGAGTCGATCGAAATTAAAGGGATGTTCTGAAATTTGAGTAGTGCCAAAACAACAGTGAACTTCGGTACCTGGAATGTTAGAACCCCCCTGGGTTCAGGAAGAGTGACCTTCTTGAAAAGAGATGCAAAGATTGAAATGGGATGTAGTTGGGTGGGCAGAGTTGCGCTGGAAAGACCAAGGAGTTATGGATCTTGATGAGGGGGTGTAAAATCATCTTCTCTTGAGGCCAGCAAACAGGACAAGCCGGTTGTAGGATTTCTTTGATGACCTGCATACAAGTCCCTACTTAGCTTATCCAAGTAGTGAAAAGCATCATGGCCATCAGATGCAGAGGTCCAGGGCCCAACATCACGATATTTCCAAGTGTATGGCGCACATCTTCGCATCCTGATGATGTAGTTGAAGACTTCTATGCCACACTAAAAAGCAAAGTTGAGCAGACCCCAAACAAGACCTACTTATCATCATGGGGGATTGGAAGCCAAGGTAGGGAAAGATCAGAAACCTGGGGACCTACTATTGGGAGACATGCATAAGGAGAGAGAACGACAGAGGTGAACGCCTTTATATTTGGCAAAGGGAAATAGCCTCGTAATATCCACACTCTCTTCAAACACAAACCTTCCCGGAAGTGGACATGGATTTCACCCGATCATAAGACTAAGAACATGATGACCTGATCCTGAAAGCGATAGGTGGGGATCAGCAGTGGATAACACCAGATAATTTCAAAGTGTTGATGTTGGATCAGACCACTCCACTTGTTATTGTTTTTTTTTTACCAGCTGAGGGTTGAAATCAAAGTTGAGAGAAAGGCCAAAGAGAAAGAAGTGGAACCCTACCAAAGCTGATGACCATAGTTGTTTTTGGTAGAAATAATCAGAGTGAAAATGAAAACAGGTTTCGGTTGGATTGATTCTGAAGTGACACGTGAATCCAATGCAGACTCTTTGCTTGAAAAACCAACACACGGTCATCAAAGAGCAGAGATGAAGTCCTTGGAATTCACGGGAAAGCAGGAAGCCCTGGATTCCCGATGCAACTCTTGCACTGACAGATTGAAAGAAGGAAGGCAGGAGAGCCATTCAAGATCCTAACAGTCGTCAAGAGTACAACCACCTTGGACAGATTGATTAAAAAAGGCCTTGCAGCTGACAAAGAAAAAGTATGGATACACTGACAAATGTAACCTCTTGAGAAGAACATGGCAACAGAACAAGAGCAAAGAGGTCCTCAACACCATCAAGACCATAAATAAGGGGCGTAGATAGAAGACCTACATCCAACTCTATCCGCAGCAGTAATGGTGAGAATCTTTCCAATCCAGCTGAAATAGAAACAAAAGATGGTTTGATTTATGGTACGGCCCTAACAATCATCAGCCGATCCATGGACCCATCCTGTCTTCATCCATCAAATATAGAGATAGATGTTCTACTCGGATAGGGAGCCACCATTCTCCGTTCTGAGAAGTTGAAAGCAGACTGTCCAAAAAGCTACGTCAGGAAAAGCCCCTGGTTAGATGAGGATCCGGAGAAATGCTTAAGATGTTGGTGAGTGAATCATGACAATTGAACAATATCTGCAATGACATCTGGATAAATGAACGCATTCCGAAGGGGAATGGACAAAATCCATCATTCTTACCATGCCAAAGAAGGGAGACATCAAACGTGTGAGAACTAAAGGGGGGGGGAACATCAGCATGATTAACCATTCCAGCAAATTTCTTCTGGAAATTATAAGGAGCGGATGAAGCCTATAGAAGCCATTTCTAGCAGAAACACAAGCAGGGTTCAGACCTGGGCGCTCCACAATTGAACAAGTCGCGCCTGAAGATCCTAACCACAATCGCCCATAGAGAAGAAAGATGGGAAGGTTTTGCTGTCTATTAATTACAAGAAGGCATTCGATCGATTATGGCACGGATGGCCTCTTCAGTGATGTTCCATATGGTGTGACCTCAAAAAACATCAACATCATCAGAGATCGCATACCAAGGCTAAAAGCTGCCTCAGACTTAACAACAATCTTCCAGCGTGGTTTGAAACAAACTATTGGCGGGCGCCAGGGGTTTCTTCTATTCACCAGACATTTCAACCTATTTCCGAATACATATAGCAGAGCCTTGAGAACTGTAAAAAATTGGACATCAAACGTGGATGGCTAAAATTAAAAGAACTCCGTTCCTGACGCTATAGCTCTCCTCGCTGACTCAGAGACGATCTGCAACCTGATTGAGCAAGTGCATCATGCTAGCAGAAATTGGGTGGAGGTCAGCATACCTAAAAACAAAAGCATGGTATCTTCCCGTGATGACAGCTCCCAGTAATGATCCAGCTTGATGGTTCGCCACTTGAGCAGGTTAACAGATTAAAGTATTGGGCGTAACGCCAACACCATCAAACGACTCCAACAGTGAAATCAAAGAGATATTATTGGCATCAACAGCACTAGGGAATTTACAGAGGAGTCTGGAGTGATAAAGACATCTCCTCTCCACCAAAAATTACAGAATTGTTAATTCACTATCACCCAGTGTTCTGTATGGCTCTGAAACCTGGACCATAACAAAGAATGACATGAAGAAGTTGGAAGCATTGAGATGCGATGCTACAAAAAATCCTCATATCAGTGGAAGGATAAGATCCGGAATGAAGAAGTTTTGTCAAGAATCTCCTCCTGCCACTTTCAACCAAAAAAGATCTACCTTTAATATCCTGCCTCGCAGCTGCAGTTTGGTCACTTGTGCAGAATGAACAAACCGCCTACCCAAACGCATTTTATGGAAACTGTCGCATGCACAAACAGACAGGGAAGAACCAAAGGAAGAGATGGGAAGGATGACATCATTGTGGGCACCACATTCCACAAGGCATATTTGGAAGCGCAAGATAAGAATAGATGGTCTAAATTTGTTCGAGGAGCCCCCGTTATGGGACATGGTAGATAGAGAGATAGATAGATATGAGAGATAGATAGATAGATTAGATAGATAGATAGATAGATAGATAGGAGAGATAAGATAGATAGATAGGAGAGGATAGATAGATAGATAGATAGATAGATAGATGAGAGAGATAGAATAGATAGATAGATAGGATAGATAGATAGAGATAGATTAGATAGATCAGATAGATAGATAGATAGATAGATAGATTAGATAGATTAGATAGATGATAGATAGATATTCCGATTAGTAGTGATAGATAGCTAGATAGATAGATAGCTAGAGAGTAGATAGATAGATGATAGATTAGATAGATAGATAGATAGATGTAGATAGATAGATAGATAAGATAGATCGATAGAAGATAGCGTAGATAGATGATAGATAGATAGATAGATAGATAGATTAGATAGATAGATTGATTGATGATTGATTGATGATGATTTTGTGTAATGGACGAAGTCCAAACTCCGCCCATAAACTACTCATCAATTGAAATTACTATAAAGCACTAAAGTAAAGGGAAGCCTTTTAACACCAAACTAAATAAAATGGGAACTAAATGAAGTAAAAAAAATATGTAAAAGACAAAAAAAAGAGGAAGAATAAACACTAAACCTGGATTGTCCTAAACAGCTGCCTGAAAGCAGGAAAGGTGGCACAAGTCACAACATGTCAGACAGATCATTCACAATTTTGGAAATACCCTTTTCTTGAGGATATCTAGTGTATCATAACAAAAAACAAAAATAAATGTCCTAGAATCACGCGAAATCAACTTTAAGTATTATTTAATAAGTATAGTCACTATCAGCATGGTGGAACACAAGTAGATCCACTGGTAGTTGGTTGGGAATCCCTAAAATATATATGGGAGGAACAGGTAGATGTCAATTACTCTGTTCCTACATTTCACTACACATCCTGCTATAGTGATCATGGTGATAATGGTGCTAGCCCAATCCTAATCTTCGTATTACATCAATGGACCGCAGCAACCTCTGGAGCTCTGGTATGGCATCTAACAAACACTGCTCGCTGTGTGTGAACCAGTAAGGAAAAAAATCGAAAGTACTGATTTTAGCCCTGTGTAAAGCTTTCCACACAAATATCCCCATTGAAAGGATTAAGCTAGATATATGTTTCTTTGGTACAAAAATTGTGAATGTCGTACAGGAGCAAATCCGAAATTAAGCCCTGTTTTCCTGTTTAACCATATCAGCAAATCCACTCACCCTTTTTTCCTCTTTGAAGACATTTCTGTAGCTTAAACCCTCGTCTCCCGGGGGTGGTTGAATTCGCTCCGGTGCGTACAAATGGCCAACAACTTCCCCATTTTTTTTGAGGCGTCTCGGTCCTTGTTCTCTTCTCCTTTCCGGCCTTTTCGCGCAACCACTGTGCAGGTACCACCTTCCCGGGGGTCGGGGTTCTGCCGTCCAAAGTCAAGGGTGGGGGGGGGGGGTGGTTGCCACCAAGGATCTTTTATGGTCCCTTTTTTCCACTCTTCTGCACAGGCTGCCTCTCCCCCTCTATGTTTATGTTAAAACTAGCCCATTTTGCCATCATTTACGAGCTGACAACCGCATGAAAATGCGAGTAAGGCAGACGTGGGTGAGCCTTTCAGTCGACAAAATTGGATTTTCGCTATTTTCTGCGGAAAATGCCAATTGCCGATCGCGGAATGATGAACGTCATTGTGGGACGCCATACTAGGTTGTGGTACTATTTGGTCAATGGGAAGAGGAGGACCCAAGCTATCCACTGGTATCAAAAAAATCACAAAGCATCGGGTGATTTATAACGATTCTCGAGGGGGGGTTGTTAACCACCCCCCCCCTTGGTACACCGTGTTACAAAAAAAAGGCTGGTAAGACGAGGTTAACAGAGGTAGATATCTTTTTGAATGTCTAATCTATATGAGAAGTGCTATTAGATACAATATTTGGCTGTCCAAATCTCTCGTGCACCTTTAACGAAAACAAACTTTTCCGGGTCTTTTTCCATCGAATATGGTATAAATTCGAAGTGGAAAAGCCACAACATTGCAAGTTTACCCTAGCATATGTGCAGCAGCAATGATCGGCAGAATATTAACAGTAATGCCACAGACTTAGGTGGGTTGTCTCATTAGGCAGTACCAGCCTCTGGTTCCGTTATTTTAAAAATTAAGGACAGGGTATATGCCTACTAGGAAATTTTATTTCCAGGCAGCTAGAAACAAAACTTTTGATTTGATGACAGCCCACCATCACAGTGGATAACGTCTCAGGTCATGACACGTAATGAATGATCTGACCCATGGTCTTTGAGAGTACCATTATGTGTACAATTCCCAGGTAACACAAGCGTTGTTTTAAACCTGTTTCCTGTAAGTTGAAGTTTGTACTCCCCGCTGTGTAATTGGCCGTGGTTAAAATATTTAGACTATTTGAATTTGTTCCACATTGCTGAAGCAGTCATAACATGCATTTGAGGCTTGTAATCCTTGTGACAACTGTATTTCACTGAATACTTGTTAACTTACTCTAAATTTAACCAAGAATAACCAGCTCACATGATAAATTAGACAAAATGAACTACTAACACTTTCACGAGATATTTTGTGAATGAATGATTAACATGGGACAGGCTTATTTCTTGGAAATTGGGGCAAAATTTGGGCCCAAAGTGCAGTTGAAAAGTGTGCCCGGGGCACTCACCTATGAAATGGATATGGGTGTGCGGCTGGCGTTTCCCAACCCGGGGCATTCGGTGACATGGACCCTCCAGTTGGTCTTTGGGTGTATTTCACAATTAAAGGTGATGCATGAGTATGGGATGCCTGACATATATAACTTTGGTTATATAATCTCTCTAACATGAAGGGGTTGTACTAACGTCCTCTGACACCCCGGTCGACGAGGGTTAATCAGTAACTCTTTAAAACAAAAAAAAATAACACACTACTCTGCTAAACTTCCAGCCAACATAAATAGTTAACCGTCTAAACTCCAGATATCTATCTGGTGTGGTGGATAAGGTCCCAGGGCAATCCCAATGAAGATGACCTTGCAATATACACTTCCGTTCTAACATTTATTATCTCTTTTTTCATTATCGCTGGGGCATTGCCTGGCGTTTAAAAAACAATCAAAATGTTCTTTTGACGTTTTATGAGCGTTCATAAAACGTGTTTTTCGACGTTCTCATAACGTTTTAAAAACTTTTTTTAAACAACGTTCTTACGTTTTTTACCTTCCACAAGAATACGTCTACAAACGTTTTGATAAAACTTTACAAAACGTAAACATAACGTTTAAAGAACGTTTTTGGCTAGCTGGTAAGCATTTCTATGTTGTTGTTTCTTTTTTTATATTTTGAACATTGATAATCACGAGGCGGTTAGTGATTGTTGATGACACTCCCCTCAGTAGCCTTACGAGTCTAACCCGCGTTATCAAAGGGAAGATGTTTAAATTTTAGTTTTTTATTTTTTGAAACTTGGTGCGGCACACTCCTTTTGTATAATCTCTACTGGTTATTACAATACGTCCGCTGGGCAGGAAAAACCTCATATGTAATTTGAAGGGTCAAATGCAAAAACTCATATGTGCAACTTATTGTCCAGTGCAACCCAAATCAAGGTTGTGAAAATATGAGGTTATGTTTAATGAAGTAGTAAATCTATTTTACGTATTTTGGCGATACTTTGCAAACGACAATATCGCCAACAGGTCGTTTTGTCATTGAGGTTTTGCCTTAGAGGTCAAATGCACATATGAGGTTTTCCTGCCCAACGACGAATCATAAATATTCATGGGTTTATAGGTACAAAATCCATTATTCACTGCAACGGCCACCAATTCAAAATTATCTGCACATTTATGAAAGGCCTATTTCCCTTCATACAACTTTCCCTAAACCCTAACCCCAAGATTAAAGTCTAAGCATCGGACACTTCTTACAAAACACGAGACCCCAAACCACGTTATGATTCTGTGCCTTTTCCTCATTTCAAACAAGTGGTGAGGAAGGCTTGCATCTCAAAGTTTAAAACTACTCGATCCGAGATGGGAAGAAGCATTTGTGGGTGAAGATTTGTCTAAGAGAATTTTGGCCTTAAGGAAGAAGAAGATGGAGCATTTTATCAAGCTGAAACAAGAGGGGAAACAACCCTTTTTTTGTGTACCCGGACATTTTGAAATAAAGGACAATGGAAAACTCATCACTGTTAACGGAAAGTAATTTGCGTTCAGATCTTGCTAACTTTGTACTGGACAGATTTTTATTGAGTTTTTTCCACCTTTGAACTTGAAGAACTTGCTTTTGATGTTATCCCATGTCATCAATCAAAACTTTGGATCTCTGTAGTTCCCTTATTTTTTGCTTTTAATTGAACTGTTTTGTTTAATCATTATATCTTGTGTTTACTTTCTTGCCCATTCTACTGCAGCTCGATTCAGGCTCCATACTACTTTGTGATTTTCCCACTAATGATTAGTATTTGCCATGAAGTGTGGGGCTTGGGTTGGCTGTTTTTAATGTTGGTTTTAAAAATAAAACCTCCAACCCCTTTTTGGGGGCGGGCTCTGGCTCCTCCTGCTGCATTTTTTTGCGGGTTCATGCTGCCCTTTGCTCATTCTGGTCTGTTTCTGATTTGGAAGATCCAGAACTCTTTTAACAAGCATCCCTTGCGCCCAAATTTGCGGTTTTTTCCAATGTTTGTGCTTTTTCCCCCTTTTGATCTTTTCTTGATTTTTGTTCATTTTTGTGTGATTTTTTTGGCAGGCAGCAGATTTTGTTACGTTTCAGTGGTCTTATGGTCTTACTTATTTCACCTTATTTGTATACACATTCTGTATGCTAGTCATTGATAAGCAGTAGGCCTAATGATGATACATGTTACTCGAATATAGTGCGCCAGATTTCAAATGTTATTTATTTGTGGTGTAAAACTTTTTTGTTTTCTGCATCTGCTGGTGAAATTCCGTCCAAATAGGCGATTTGAATCATCGACTTTTTATTTGTATAATGACCATCAAAGGGTTTGTAATACTACTCATAATGCCTCTCACACTTAGTACATTCAATTGTAGAGGTATCAATGATACTTTTAAACGTGAGAAAGTCTTTCATATTAAGGTCAATGATAGTGATATTTATTTTTCTACAGGAGACCTACTCCACTCAAATAACGAAAGCTTTTTGGAAAACTCAGTGGGGTGGGCATGCCGGTTTAATTTCTTTGCATCAAATATAAGGGCGGGCTATTCTGATTCAAAATTCTGTCTCAGTTGATGTTAGGGCTATTATTCAAGATCCAGAGGGGCGGTTTTTTAATTGTTGTCCTTTTTTCCCTGAATGGATTTCCTGTGATCTTGGTTAATGTGTCCTGGCCCCATAATGACAAATCCTCAATTTTATCCTGGACTTATTTGCTCACCTCAGTTGATACTTTTGACCATTCCTCTTTTTAATTGGGGGTGATTTTATGTAGCTTTGGGTAAACTAGATTACCAAAGTTCTGTAGATGTCATTCAAATATTAATGCTTGTGAAACTGTGGATGTTTGGCGCCATTTTCACCCTAATAAAACAATATACCGTCATCAGCTAACCCAAGGGTGCTTTCTAGACTTGATTAATTTGGTGTCTGAGAATATTATAGGCAATTGTCATTCCGGGTCAAAAATTATTCCTGGGATTGCCTCAGATCACTCGGTTGTTAATTTGAAGTTTGAGTTTGGATCAAACCCCCATGGTAGAGGCTATTGGAAATTAAATTGTACTTTCTTCAAGGAATGCCTGATTTTATTAGTTTTATTAAGATAATTGAGGATTTTCAAACTGATCCATAGTGAATACTGATTGTAACCTAATACCATCTGGGATTGCTTTCCAAGTGTACTATAATGGGCACTGTATTAGATAGCATCAAGAAAAGAGAAGAGGAATTCAACACGTTAAACTTATGACTGATATTGAGAGGATTCGAAATAAGGTTGAGCAGCGGTCCCAGAGGCTGTGATGATTTTGATGTTACTGACCTTTAAAACATCTAAAAAGAGCTTTAATGATCTTGATGCCCAATTTAAATTCTATTTTGGATTTTGAAACTGAAGGGCCAATTACCAGGTCACGTTGTCGTTGGGCAGAAGATGGCCCCCGAAAGAAAGCTTCTAAAGTACTTCTGTAATCTCGAGAAAAGGGCTTGTGAGAAAAGTATTAATCGCATCCAGGACTGCTGACCAAACGTTATCACTAAAAAGAAAAGAATTCTGGAGGAAATACATAATTGTTTTATTTCCTAATCAATACAACTAAGGAGGGGATAATGCCTTATGATCCTGACGGTTCTTTTTCCAGAAGCTTATTTGGATGTCCATTAATAATTCCTAAAATTTTCTGAGGATGATAAGCGCATTCTTGATCAGCCTCTTACCAAAAATTAAATTTTGCGTAGCTATTTCAGATATAGTCGCATACTCTCCAGCCTGATGGGCTTCTTTAGAATTTTACATGCCTTTTGGTTGATATAGGTGATATGCTTCTTGACTCATTAATTTTTCGTTTCGCAATGGGCTTTTGTCAATTCCACAAAGACTGGTGTTTATCACTTTGCTTTGCCAAAAAAAGGATAAAGATCTGCTCAATATTATTAATTGCAGGCCTATTTCATTATAACTGTTGATTAAAAATTTTTGCCAAACTATGGCCAACTCGTTAAAATTGTATTAGTATTTAATTCACCCCGATCAATCTGTTTTTTTTGAAAGGCAGAAATTTTGGAGTAATTCGCCTTTATGGATGTTGTTTGATTTTTGCTGATCTTAATGATTTGCCTGCAGCCATTTTGCCTTTTGGATATCCAAAAGGCTTTTTGATAGTGTCAGCCATGATTTAATTTACCGCATTTTGGAGTACTTTAATTTTGGGGAGAAAATTTACTAATTGGATTAAACATTTATCACTGGTAGAAAATCAGATGTTTTGAATAATGGGGTTTCTTACTGAACCATTTGATGTTTGTATTGGTATTTTTTAAGGATGCCCCATTCTCCGTACATTTTTCTTTGTGTGATAGAAATTGCGTGCATATGCCATCGTGAGAACTCTCTAAAATAAAGGATTCGTATTCATGAGGAAGATTTACAGGTCTCTATGCTGGCAGATGAACCCACATGTATTTTATTGAACGGTTCAGTCTGAATTCATTTTAATAATCTATTTTTACTCTGGAGAAATATTGGGTAAATGTTCTGGTTGTCAAGTTAATTTATCCAAATCTGTGGCAGTTTGGATTGGCTCCAAGAAAAGTTCTCAAATTTTCCCTTTCAGATAAGGGTCTTCACTGGAGTCCAATAGTTTTTTAAATATCTTGGTATCATTTTTCTTTGAATTTGAAATTCATGTTGATTTGAATATAAAGTCAATTTAAAAAATAGAGCAACCTTAAATTGCTGGAGGGCCAAAAACTTTCCCAATTGGTAAAATTTGTGTTATTAATCCCTTCTTTACCTCAGCATTTTGTATGGCTGTGTTTGCCGTTTGTGAGGGAATATGTATCAAGATCCCAGATTCTTTGATATGGGATAGTGAGAAATCACAGTTACACGAGTGGAAACTGCGGGGGGTGGGAAAGTAGGGGGGGGAAAGTGGGTGGTGGGATAGTGGGGGGTGGGGGTAGTAGTTGGATAGGAATGGGGGGGCGGAAAGTAAGGGTAAACAGACAGGGTTAAAAGGGATTTTTGTGTCTTATTATAATCTGTGGGGGCTTGCGTATGGGTTTGTATATTCATTTGTTTGCCCGCAAGGCTGCCGTGACACAACATTATGATGGTGGGGTAAAAGACACAATCGGGTATATTAAGATGGGTAGCGGCCGATACAACTATATAGACGATGGAAGAAAATCATGAAAATCAATGGGTCTGTCCTATGAACACAAAGAAAAAATAAATTCATGCGGGGCGCGGGGGTGACAATATAGAAGTGTTATCATGACTCGTGTGTGGGGTGAAGGTGAGGTGCGCGGGGTCGGACGAAAACAATCGCGATCAAAAGTTGGATTTGTTGAATATGAAAAGATGAGGTCAAGACTAAAAGGGAATCAGGGTGGAGGGTGAGCGGGGAGTTCAAGGGGGGGGGGGGGGATGTAGCAGAGAGATTCCATTAGAGGTGGGGGCACAGTCAGGTGTTGAGTGGAAGTGTACACACAAACGGGGGCGGTATGAATAACGATGAGAATACAAAGGTCAGGTGAATAGAAGTGGAGATGGCGGGTTTGTGTGTGCATGTAGAGTGAAGACACACGGAGGCATGAACTACGGGGGCGTGTAGCCGGGGGGGGGGGGGGAATAAGGGGGGGGGGGAAGAGGGGGGAGGGAAGGGGAGGAAAAAGGGAAAAGAAGAAGGGAAAAGGGGGGGGAGGGGGGGAAGTTCCGAAAACCAGATGTAATCGTCTTGCCTGAGTAGACATATATTTTCAAGCACGGTGTACTTGCATGAAAGATTTTGTTATAAGGAACATATGCATATGATTACCACGGTTTGGGGACACACCCAGGTTATATAATCAACCTCAACGTACAAATGTATGAGGTTTAGGCTTTTTTACCTTTGTCGCTCAAATCACATTTGGGATGAATGCATTATTACTGCCACCCATATCCTTCAATGCAGTTTATTCTTTTTAGGCTGCCAAATTCATAGGATAGGCACAATATCACTTCTTTCAAATCAATCAAATCATCATGCACATGTCCTTCCTAGTCTGGTCCTAGACATGAATACATGAAGAAGGGAGTTTGGGAACCATCGGTAGGAGAATGTTGGAATAAGTAGACGGGTAGAACTGGGTCGATAGGAGGTGTATACAAATGATTGGGGGGAATGATTAGGGTGTTGACCCTTGAGAATAAGGTAGGGGTGTTTAGGATGAGGGTGTTGAAATGGGAGTTCGGATGTTTTAGGCAGGGGAGATCTTGGAGGAACGTGAGAATTTAGTTAATGGTATGTGGCGCTGTTGCGGATGGGTCCATAGGATGTTGGGAAGGGTACTGGGATGCTGGGAATCGGAGTCAGCTGGGATGTTGTTATGAGATGCGTAGCTGGGTTGTTTAAGGCAGGGGCGCGTGTGGGATGTTTGGTAGAGGGGTGGGGGTTGTTCCAACTATTTTGTTTTTGCTTTCTTATGTAGATAAAGACAATGCTGTTACCTCTTAGATGTGTATGTGCTACATCAGTTGCTTCAGGGATGGCACCCAGAATATCAAATTCAAATTTTAAACAGGTTTTCTAAAGCAATGCTTGCATTAATTTTTTATTCCCAACATGAGTTAAATCATTTCATTTTTTGCCCTCTACGCTGAGTGGCCGACGCTGCCGCCATCCCTGTTCTATAAATTGTGAGCGAGGGTTACTGCTCGTTGATGCTCTCGTTTCATTAAATTGGCACATAGGATGGTGTTTGGTGTTTATGGAATATGGGTTGACACTATGTCCCGCTCATAAATCAAAGAAACCTTTCCATTGGTCCATTATTCCATTGGTAATAGAAAAATATGAACTTGCCATCTTGTACCCAATCTCAACTTGCACTTTCGCCCTTAGTAGATTCTATGTAGGTTTATAAACAGTCATTTGAAATTAGGTGTACCCTTTGAGAAGCCATACCATCCAAAACCACACCTAAAATATGACCGAAGTCTGTTTCTCTTATTTTGATTTAGTCTCATATTTGATTATTTGTATTTTCGAAATGATAATTTTTTAAATTTGCCGGGAAAAATGAATCAATTTTGATATCTGAGCACTATCGTCATGCACAGCTCTATAAGCAACCCGCAAGAGGTTATCTTCATATAATTTTGATAATATAAGTGATATTGCGCTGAGGATGGTTGGTATACTTGTCCATGACTCCTTTTTCTCTTTTTTTCCTCCTCCCGTCCGGCTCCGTCCCATCCACGCCTTCGGGTGGGTATTGGTTCAGATAGGAAAGTCCGTGGGGCGGTGTGTGATAAAAATGCGGTCACGATGGTTGCGTGGGTGATTCAGGGTATAGTTCCAAGTGTTCCTAACAAAAGGGGGGGGTGGGGGGGGCAGGTAAGTTTTGGATGATGGCATGTAGTGGCGGCCTTGTACCCTGTGATTAACGGTTGCACAATCGTGTAGGTTGGTGTAATTGACCTTATTATTGCAATTGCGACATACACGGGCACAATATTGAGGGCTCTTCTACTATCAAGGAAAAGGGAAACTAAAGAGTCGGTGTTGTAGTATAATGGCGGGGTGTGCGGATGTGTGTGTGTTGCGGGACTAGAGAAAAGGGTGTGGGTGTAAGAGACGTGATGATAGAGGGGTGTATGTTGTGTGGCTCAACAAGGGAAAAGGGACGGTTGTGGCATAGGCAAAATCTCGGTGGGGGTGCGTAGTACAGTAGCTTCTGACGTGGGGAATAATCTTAATGGGTGGGATATGTTGGTGCTGTCGGCATGAAATATAGGTGTGCACGTCGGGGGTGAGACGAATAATACCGTAGGGGTTGTAACAAAAAAAGAATATAATGGTGCCGCCAGTACAAAAGTTGGTATAACCGAGTCGAAAGTCGGGGTCGGGACTGGTGACTTGGTGGTTGGGGGTGCAAACTGGGTTAGAAGTGTGTGGGAAATACCCAGTGAGGGAGGTGAGATAGCGGGGAGGGGGGGGTCATGACACGTACCGAGGTGTGCATTAAGTTGAGATGAGTGTGTGGGAGTCGTGATATTCAATGAAAACACTACATGCACGAGGGGGTGAAGAAATCAACAAATGATAGCTGGGGGAATGAATGGACATGACGTCACAGCTCCGGATCGAATAATTTTAGGTTGATCACGGGGTGAAGTTTTAACACAACGTACGGAATGCTTGTCGTAAAATATCACACAGGGTCCAAAGTAGACTTCAGCGGGGTTCAATGAAGGATGGTACTCAAGGGGATGAAGTAAAGTGTGAAGTGGCAGAGCTGGGAAGGGAAGTGTCGACCAGGTTGGGGTTGGTATTATAGGATGGTTGAGGGGGGTGGGGGGGGGGGGATTAAATGGGTGGGTAGGCACCACACTGATGTCCGGGGGCGGCTGAAAACCGGCAATCATGATTGAACGCGGGGTCATGGTGTGGAATAAGATTGTGAGTTGTATGTGACAAACCAAGGAAAGGGGGGGGAGAGAATGAAAAAACCGGAACTTGTGTGGTGTGAGTATCTACTAGCGCGGTAATTTCTTGATATAATATGAGACTACTGGAGATATGTTGACAGTACACGGAATTATCGAGAGAGGGTTAAATGAAGCGTGTGCCTGAATCGGGGTAGTGGATTTGTAGGGGTACATATGTAGAACTGAGGAGCCACTTTCCTGTGGGTGCACTATTTTACAAAAAGGTTGATAAAGGTGGTAAGTGGAGGGGACAGTGGGAAACTGGTGTAGGGGTGACACATTTAAGTGGGGAGGTCTCGTGACAGCAGGGATTTGCCAACAAGACAAACCATCCGTAGCTAATTGGGTGGCGGACTGCGCTACTATTGGAAACATCTGAAGGGGTGGCGGAGGTGAATACATACAGGGACGGTAGGGAGGAACGGAGGGTAACGGGAAGTGGTTATAGCTGAAGGGGGGGGGAAAGAACGGAGGAGGAATAAAGTTGTGTGGCGGCGGGGGCAAGTAAAGAAAATTGGGGGGGTGGTGGAAGTGGTCGGAGCAGTAGATGGAAGGTCGGAGAAAATCACAGAGCCGAGGATTGTGATACAACCAGGTGGGTGCGACTGTTTATAGCGATATCAAAAATAAGAAACGGACTGTTACTATCAGTGGGGATGAAAAGGGAAGCCGTATGGGTACGTGGGGGACATGAAGGGCAGGGGATCAGAGGGGGGGGCGGTGAAACAAAGACAATGGGGGGAGGATTTATGGAACTATCTATCGAGTGTATTCAGGATGGATAGGTTACAATATATTTTACGTATACAAATATTAGGTACTCAATGAGTACTGTGAGGGGGCTAAAAAGGGGGAGGGGAGGTAGACTTTACGATGTACTGGGTGCAACTGGTGACTGTAGACAAATGGGTGGTGTCAGCGACATGTGACGAAGTGGGTGGTTGAAATAGCGGTAATGGTTTTTTGGTCGATTTATATTGTTCCGTGCAGAATGGATCATGAAGGACCATGAAGTAAGGGCACTAAAAGATTACATCATGTGAGGAAGGGGCGGTAAGGGGGTGGGGGTATGGGGCATGGGGGGGGTGGCGGCATCCCCTCCCCACCAAATGGCTCGTCTCAGAAACTTATGATCCAAAATCTGGCCTCGACATCCCTCCTACTGGGAATCTGAAGACATAACACTGGCATCGGCTATGATAATTTTGTGACGTGTTATCTCATGTTATATACACATTTTGATAAAATAAAAGTATGACTCATATGTGCAACGGCCGTAATATGTTTTTGTTATCACATTTTTAACAATTGTAACAATAATTCATTCAAATAGAGTATAATCTACACATGAAGCGCAACCACTTTAAATTGAGCACATTTCCTGTTAATGTATAGCTGGATGATAGATACTTCAAGCTGAATTTTTCCTATTTCTATTTTCATGAACACTTTTTCAATATAATTGTGACATATTTTCATTACTCTTTAACCTCCCACTAGGAAAATCTGCCTTATATATAGTCAATATATCACTATAAGTTCGCCTGCACAACTGAGAGTATATTAGTGGTCATAGCCACAAAATCAACTTCTTTGGATATTCCAAATGGTTAGTTTCTTCTCTTGTACAAGACAGCTTCAGAGATTCTCTTTTGGGGATATATGGTAACTTTCATTAATAGTTTTCATTAATACCATTTGGTCACTATTATAGGTCAAAATTTAAAATGGTCCTATCATGGCTCATATAGGAAGATATGGTAGTATAATCCTTAGTGCAAGAAATGTAAATCAACTACAGATATGTAAAATAAGCCATTAATTCAGAATGTAATAAACTGATGGCTTGACCTCAAAATAATTTGAATTAAAAAAAGAAAAATTTGGTGTTGTTATATTAAGAAATGATGAGAGAATACATTCAAAAATCTTGAAGTACTGTATAAACAGAAGGAACATGCATTACCAGGGAAGCACAGATTGTATGGGGGGGAAAAAACCTATAAGGTATATTTGTAGCATTACTAAATCTATCCAACGTTTTTGTCATATTCAAGATTGAAAAGGCATACTTTGCTCTATCTGCTGGGCTATAGTTTTAACAGTTATAAGGTAAAAAAGGTTCACGGTCAGCTGGGTAAGGTTCAAATGCTCCGATTCTTTGCTAAATGGTCCCAAATTCTTCATAATAGTTCCAAAGGACGCAGAAAACACAAAACTTGCACGTCTTTTACCATATGGTCACATAATGTTAGAGGTTCAAAATTTAACAAATGGTCATATATATTCTATGGGCTCATTAATCCTTAATCATCTAACATACGTGAAATGTCAAATATATAATCGAAAAACATTTGAGATTAATTTTATCAAATACGGGAGTACAATAATCAACAACTCTTGTAATAGCGCTTATACAACGGTTTCAAAGCACTGTAATAATGTTGGGTATTATTACACGATCGCTGCCATCATGAAATCGTCACTCTCATTTCGCTTCACTGATGTGGCAGCCTGTCAAGCGCCCTCCCATCATAACTTGAAAATTAACCCCCAGGATGACCTTGAACGTTATGTGCCTATAATCATCAAACTATGGCCGTAAGATTGTAATCCTTAGATTACAATCTTGGAAAAATTGTTATAACACTTAGAAAGATTTTCGGAAACTTTTCTTCCGTCCTCCTCCAACAATGTTGATGAGGTATCGTCATCAGCATTTTTGCCAATTGCCTCAAAAATCATGTGAATTTTGGGAAAAGTTTTTGGATGACCCATGTGTTCTCGACAACATTGATTGGGAGGAAGTTCATACTCGAAATTACAAATGTACGATTGAGACACAGCTCCGGTCATTTTATTTCAAATGTTTCCACAAAGCGATTGCCCTCAATAACTTCCTCTTTAAAATAAATAGGAAAGATTCACCGTTGTGTGATTTTTTGCCAAATTGCCCCTGAAACCATTGAGCATATTTTTTGTGAATGTGACAAAGTAAAACCAATTTGGGATGACCTAATTTCTTTGATTAATGAGAAATTTGAACCAGAATGTCAATTAAATACATTTGATCGTATGTTTGGTATTGAGAAAGACCCTTTCCTTTCCTATTTAATTTTGTGCTGTAAATTTTACATTTATAAATGCCGTTTCCAAAACAACCTCCGTAACTTTACTGCATTTAAATCTTTCGTCATACTGAAACGTAAGGTTGAATATCATATTGCCAATAAAAAGGGTAAATTATCTCAACATTTTAAAAAGTGGCGTTTCGATATACAATAAGCTTTATGTACATGTACTCATGTAAGACTTGATCTTTTTACTTTTGATTTTATGTTTATTATTTTACGTTCTACAGGGTGAGTCAAAAAAAAAACTTGACCCAGTTTGTGTCCGCCATTTTTAATTTGTAAGATACATATGTCTAACATATGTGGTATCATCTGAAAGCTTATTTCGTTGTCTTTAATTTGCTGCAAAGATCATTCGCATCGGTTAGGTATAGACCGAGCTACAGTTGTTTGAATCAAGTAGTCTGTTTTGCGCTCTGTCCACGGATTCACATTACAAATGAACGGCGTCCAGCGAGGCAAATCAGTGTCCAGAAGAACATAGGGCTATTTATTGACTGCAGAATAAATCTGACGCTATGTAACCCCACAGTCACATTCAGTCACAATTGATCATCGATGCCCTCTTAACGTTTCTCATCACGTCCTCATCACCCATAAAAATCATTTGAAACATAAATTAACTTGATACATGTATCAGTTTCTAGCTGTTTCTGGAGGAGTTGAATGAATCGTACCATATGAAGGAACAGGCATAGGTGACAACCTTTTGAGGATTAAAGTATTGTCTATATTTGTACACCAAAATATGCCACATCTTGAAAAAAAAAGGTTTCAAATAAAACTTACCATTATCACTATATTTTACACCCTTAAAATACCACTTTATTTGACACAAACATGCCCTTATCACCATTTTGGGGAGTCATTTTGTTTAGTTGGCCACCGTGCATTCAATGGGAATCCGTGGATAGGGGTAAAAGCTGACTACTTAGATATATTTTATTTAAAAATTCAAAATGGCGGACACAATCTGGGTCAAGTTTTTTCTGACTCACCCTGTATTTAAGTAATACTGCTGCTGCAACTTTGTAATTTCCTGATTGTGATTTTTTTTGTTTTTTTTCCTGCGAATGATAATAAAGACATGAAGAAAAAAAAAGATTAAAGTCTAATGATATGTACATCCCCTCCCACCAAAGGGCTTGTCTCAGAAAAATATGATCCAAAATCTGGCCTCGACATCCCACTCCTACTGGGAATCTGAAGACATAACACTGGCATCGGCTATGATAATATTTGTGAGTGTTTATCTTCATGTTATATACACATTTTGATAAAATAAAAAGTATGACTCATATGTGCAACGGCCTTAATAGTTTGTTATCACATTTTTAACAATTGTAACAATAATTCATTCAAATAGAGTATAATCTAAACATGAAGCGCAACCACTTTAAATGGAGCACATTTCCTGTTAATTGTATAGCTGGATGATAGATACTTCAAGCTGATTTTTCTATTTCTATTTCAATGAACACTTTTTCAATATAAAGGAATATTTTTAAGTACATATTTAACTCAACTAGGAAAATCGGCCTTATATATAGGTTCAAATAATCACTATAAGTTCGCCTGCACAACTGAGAGTTTGAATATTAGTGGGTCATAGGCCACAAAATACAACTTCTTTGGATATTCCAAATGGTTAGTTTCTTTCTCTTTTACAAGACAGCTTCAGAGATTCTCTTTTGGGGATATATGGTAACTTTCATTAATAGTTTTCATTAATACCATTTGGTCACATAATTATAGGTCAAAATTTAACAAATGGTCTATTCTATGGGCTCATTAATAGTGAAAGATATGGTAATAAGCCATTAGTGCAAGAAATGTAAATAAACTACAGATATGTAAATAAGCCATTAGTGCAAGAAATGTAAATAAACTGATGGCTTGACCTCAAAATAATTTGCAATTAAAACAATTTTGGTGTTGTTATATTAAGAAATGATGAGAGAATAACATTTCAAAAATCTTGAAGTACTGTATAAACAGAAAGGAATATGCATTACAGGGAAGCACAGATTGTACGGGGGAACTATAAGGTATATTTGTACATTACTAAAATCTATACCAACGTTTTGGTCATATTCTAAGGATTGAAAGGCATACTTTGCTCTATCTGCGGGCTATAGTTTAACAGTTATAAGGTAAAAAAAGGTTCACGGTCATCCTGGGGTAAAGGTTCAGAATGCTCCGATTCTTTGCTAAATGGTCCCAAATTCTTCATACAGTTCCATAGGACCAGAAAACACAAAACTTGCACGTCTTTTACCATATGGTCACATAATTAGAGGTCAAAATTTAACAAATGGTCTATATATATTCTATGGGCTCATTAATCCTTATCATCTACATACTGAAATGTCAAATATATAATCAGAAAAACAATTTGAGATTAATTTTATCAAAATACGAGTAACAATAATCAACAACTCTTGTATAGCGCTTATACAACGGTTTCAAAGCACTGTTAATAATGTTGGGTATTATTACACGATACGCTGCCATCAGGAAATCGTCACTCTCATTTCGCTTCACTGAGGTGGCAGCCTGTCAAGCGCCCATCCCATCAGTACTTTGAAAGAATTACCCCCAGGATGGCCTTGAACCGTTATGTGCCTATAATCATCAAACTATTGGCCGTAGATTGTATCCTTATGATTACAATCTTGGAAATAATTGTTATAACACTTAGAAAGATTTTCGGAAACTGTTCTTCCGTCTCCTCCAACCAATGTTGAATGAGGTATCGTCATCAGCAGTCTTGCCAATTCCCCAACATTGATTGGGAAAGGGTATGTTGAAGTGGAAGGTTGGAGGTTTCAATTGATTGATAACAGGGTCTTGTGTAGCAAATGATGGTAAGGGTTTTCCAACTATTTTCCCACGATTGTAGATGAATAAGTTGGTGAACAATTAGACCTGTTTGAATTTTGACCCCTGTAGAAACTGTACACCTATTCTTTACATGCTCCCCATTGTTGATTTTTTTGTTGACTTTTGATACAATATTCTGTGACAATTTACAAGCATGATACACAAAAATTATTTCTGTTCCAATTTTGTAGGTGAGTGACAAAACATTTTTCAATCTAAATATGGTTAAGAGGACACCCCGAAGTTTATTGGTAGTTAATACGGATAGGATAATCATTTTGTCCAAATCACAGTGAACTTTCCATGCACCAAATGCTCGCTACTCTCATAGAGAAGGCGCTATCACTTCAGCAGACGACAGAACTCAATTGGCATCACTTCCGCATACCTCCAGGAGAACGAGCTACCAAAGCGGCTGCGCAGCATAGACCATTTCCGTAACTGAAATTTTAACTACTTAGTTCTCCAGGTAGACAAGGATGAATTTTTATTAAACTTTCTCTGGAGATGGCCAGCGAACGCAAATGTTAAAAAAACACGTGTTTGGCCGGGTTCGAACCAGCAACCTCCGTATTACTAGCACGGCGCCCTTACTAACAAGCTGGAGTTGGTAGAGGAGCGATAAGTAAAGTCCGAGAGGTGTCATCACTTTCCTAGCGGATATCATCAAACGGTATTTATATATGCGATATTCACATTGGGGTAAATTTTTAACTAATTAGTTCTCAAGGTAGACAAGAACGAATTTTATTAATCTTTCCTTGGGAATGGCCAGCGCACTCAAGTTTTGAGAAAAAATCGTAATTGTCACATCCTGGCCTGATGCGGACTCTATCAAGTTTTGGGTTTTAAACTTGGAAAGACGCCCGTAACAGGCCAGAGTATGACACATTCAGGATTGGTATTTTGTAAAGGGGTTTCATACTATCTGCGCATGTAGGACATGATAGCAATTCTTTCGTGCTTATTGGATAAAAATCGGATGGAATTTGACGAATTTTACGGCCGTTTCTGTAGACGCAGTTTTTACAAAGGTAAATTGTAAAGAATTTAGTAAATTATTAATTTAATTTTTCAAAACGTAAACTGCAAAATAACGTAATTTAAGAGAGTAAAACGGTATGTTTTCTGAGACGATAAATGGGTTTCAATATACATTGTTGCTCATAAATTTGGAATCTTAAAACGTATTTCTATTTGAGCGCCTCATTAATCATATTAGAGTAGTTGAATGGTTACATAATGAAGTCCCCAATACCGAGGTGAAGTGAATCCATCATCCTTTTGAATAGCGTAACAATGCGCTTGTTGTTGGAGCCCATAAATCCAGACGTATGTGTTTCGGTCCCTTTCCCTGCTCCAGCCTGTGTACAAGTAGCCCATTTTTTTCAGAGTTGGTTGTTACCTTTACAACAAAACTGACACAGAGGTCCCCTTGGCTATACCTCGTCCAACTGCATTGTCAATACGCGGATGCTTGTTACTCCTCCGGGAAGGGTCAGTGGCGTATCATGCCTGCCCGCTCTTGGGGGCAAATTTCGCGCAGTCTTGGGAAATTTATCCTCGGGGGGGGGGGGGGTCAACGGCCAATTTTCCCGGTCAAGGGCTGCAGAACGGCTGATTTAGCTATGATTTTTGCAATTTTTTCCGCGGCCAAAGTCGTCAGGGGTGGGGGGCAACCTTCCCCCCAACCCCCCCCCCCGCCCTGTTACCCACTGTGGAAGGTCTATAAACAAGCCACAAAGTCGCTGATTTCCTCGGGCTATCGCAGAGTACGGTCCTGTAAATCCTCAGACTCATCGATAGTTGGGCATTTAGGCCACAAAATCTTCAGACGACCACATTGACTAACCAGCAGACGAACGAAATCAAAAAGCCGACTGCTTATCTGTGCCGAGAGCCCGGGAAATGATAACAATTTCTCTCGTTGGTGGGAAGAGACCTACAGTTCAACGTTTTTCCGCCAAACTGAAAATCGGAGATTGCTTCAACATGATTACCGAGCAATACGAATGACCAAATGTCCCCGCCCAACCGTTCCCCACAGAGTTGATTGACTTCGGATGGGCCAGGGAGCACAGAAATTACAGCTCGAAACTTGCGAATGTGGTGTTTTGGATGAACCGCTACGTGTATCTTGACCATCAAGATGGAAGACAACGGGTTCGTTGATTACGTGGTGAGAACCTCCGAGATGACTGTATTCAGGAATCGACTCAAGATGGTGGCGGCTAAGCTAGTGATGGTATGGTCCGGTATTCATTATGGAGGAAAGACGTCACTGGTGGTGCCAGATGGAAACATGAACGCCGTCGCGTACCTGGACATTCTGGAAAACCACTGTCTGCCACATGCAAGAAGGGTTTCTGCAAACAATTTTCGGCTGCAAGACGACAACGCCACGCCGCACAGGGCCGCTGTAGTGAGACAATTTCTTGAGGCAGAGGGGGTGGAGCAGATACCATGGCCTGCTTGCTCCCCTGATTTGAACCCTATCGAACATGCCTGGGATGCCTTAGGCCGAGCCATCAATATATGTTAGGAAGAGACTGATCAATCAAGTAGTGTGGCGATATACACCCTAGATATCATAACTCACACTGTCAGAATCATTCCATAAAAAGTGGTAAAAATATTTTATTCTAACTTTATGAGCAACAGTGTATATTTCAGTGGGTATATTAAATCCAAACTTCCACCACCATATAGTACAAATTTAAGATTAAAATGTCCAACGACTATCCTATATTGATCCTTTTCTGGCCACGTAATTTTAATCATCCTTTAACCTTCTTATCACACCTATGAGTGTTTTAGTTGAATATTAGTAAAATCCCTTTATATATCGATGTATGAAATTAATTTATTAGACACTTGGTTGATGATATTATATGCTTACATCTTTTCATCGCGTGATAATCTTTTTTTTTACTGGAGACATTAGGCCATTAATCATGTTCTTGTTTAGAAAGTTATCTTAATATGATTACTTGATCATGTGATTGATTGGCCATGGATGGTACACACTCTCATTTAATTTTACAGGTTTAGGTTACTTCACATGAGTAACCAGAAAATAAAATTTACGATGGCAACAGATGGTGCGTTTTAAGAGTAAACACATTGGCCGCTTTACAGTGATTTTGCTGAAATCGTTGAACGCTGAACATTCGTCCAACACGTAAAATATAATACTGCACAATGCTTTGTATCAAATTAAAGCTACATTTAGTGATTCTAGCACCTTTGTTTTATTTATGGTTCAATGGTTAACTCTTGAGAAAAGCTTATTCTTCAAATTTTTAGGTGATTTCGATCTTGCATTTTGGTGTTGTGAGCAAATGTTTGTATCACAGTTTTCTGTGGGTCAGTGTACTGTTCTAATGATATGAAATTCTCAACTTTCTCGAGGTAAGGGACTTCATGTATGTGCTGCTGTGTATTAGGATAACTCAATTTATCTTTGATTGAGTCAGTGGCTTTTGAAATGCCTCTTTTGGGCGGCTAAGTCGCCAGAAGAACCATTTCAAGATCCACCAACAAAAGGCATAGTATAATGCTTGGTGAGATTTTCTGATAAATGCCAGCAAATGCCAGCTATTACACTATTGCACGAACTTACACACTTATACGACGATTGTATTTCATTTTAATTTATTTAGGGTATTCCAAGGATAAAGTACACAAAAAGCACACACAATTATAATAGTACACTTATTTGGGGTTCTTATTGGGGTTCTTGGATTTTGGTCGGGTACCCATGCTCGTTCCAAAAAAAAGTGGGACTAGCTGCTATTGCGAGACCACCCGCTAGGGGTATCAAATTCACAATAATCTCTTCTAGTCCCGCAAGGGGTATCAAATTCAGTTAAGATTATGACTGGTCCAGTGATAAAAATAGGAAAATGAACCTAAATTTGTAATCAAAATTACCCTTGAGTGTGCCATTTTTCCTTACACTAGCACAAGTATTATTTTTCTTGTAATATTGGTTCTTTTAAAGGTATATTTTTTTATTTACATGTTGAAAACAGGTCCGCTAGGGGTATACTTTTACTGCAAATTGGCCCCGTTATGGGTATATTTTCACCGAAAACTGGTCCCGTTAGGGGTATATTTTCACTGAAAATTGGTCCCGTTAGGGGTCACTTTTAGAACCCCTGGAACGAGCATGGGTACCCAACAAACCCCTAAGAACCCTCCCCGGGTGTTCAATGTATAGGTTACATTTGCTTTAAAAAGAAGTAAATAACGCAAAAAAGAAGCTACAGATATGTTATGTCGTCGGTGGGCCACATCCAAGCTAGACGAGCAACAACGTACGGGCACCTTCCGAAACCAAAAAAAAAGAGAGATGTTACTGGGGGCCTCTGAAGAAAACTAAAGAAAGAGATGGAAATAAACAAACTCTAAATAAAACAGAAGGTTTTACAGTCACTTTCTTGTGCAAAGAACAAGCCACCCCGACTGTCCGGGCATCTATAGGAAGCAAAAAATCGATGATCAACTTCCATCTTTGAGTATTAGGGGACAGACTTACGCAATGCCTTCTGGAAAGAGGCGATATTACCGAGTGTAGACACAAATACATACGACCAATTCGAAAGTATATAAACAGGAACATAATTTATCTGGACGAAAAGGTACACGAAGGACATACTGGACGATCTGTATGGGTGGCTAACCATGCACCAGCAATGAAGCAGGCCTTTACTGTCTTGTTTGAACACTGGACTGAGAGATCCAAACGGTCGTGAGTCAGATTAATTATACTTCTGTGGGATGCAAGACGACAAGGTTCTATAGGTCCCTTGGCGACAGCAGTATCGTCCTACCAATATGTCCACCAGTCGACTGTCGCAAATGTCCACTTTTAGGATAATTATGGAATCCGTTTTGATTCCAAAAACCGAGCTCTTTTGGCTGAAAGATGACAGCATGACAGATTTGTTTTAAAAGCTCCTGTGGACTCTGTAAATATCAAATTGAGTCTGGTTAGTACACTTCAACTACGACGCTCCCAGGTGAGACAAATTCCCTTCCTTTAGCCATAGGTTTCCCACTAATATTACTATAAATATACCTATTGCAGCATCTTGCATTATCATTTGGATCTCAACTGAATGACACATCATATGATTGGCAATCTTTCATCCAATAGGAAATTTCAATGATGACATCATTGGAAATTACCTATATGATGAAAGCTTTGTTTTTGCAACATAGCTGGAAAACCCCCAATCTATAGTAGCTTGTCTCCAAAACTTGTAAACAATACCTACATCATCGCAATATATAGCACTAGATCGATACTATAACAATACGTACATGTTAAATTCATGACATAAGAATGACTCGCCTCCTGTGCATGAGTCGACTGCGCGAAGCCCATAAATGGAAAATATTATCCATACACTGTGTGAAGGGCTTGCCTATTTTGTTAGTGATGAACAAAGTATCTGCAAAAGTGTTATCTCTTCGTTGGTCAGAAATGAGTGGATCAAGAATTTGGTTATTTCCAAAAATTATACAATCAAATATAGCACAGGGAACACTTAATTTATCTTAACGTGGGACATCTATCTTGGGGGGTGATCAGATAGTGTCCGAGTTCAATGGCGTTATATATAGTTCAACGATGATACGCTTATGGCCGCTTTTTATCTTTGAGGTTCCATAATAACAAGCCCCTGGGGGTTATCCACAGATCAGGAAAGTTTCTTCATTGAGGCAATTCTGAAGACACGTTGTCCAGCAGTTTCGATTCTTTTCAAGAGGATTTTACATATATACATTAATAAAAAAAAGATGGCAAATATTTTATCTTCCTGACAGACTGTACAGAAATTGTCAGGTCCAAACATTTATTTTAAACAAAAAACTGTCAGTTGCAATAATGTGTTTTATAATTCTATATAGAAACCTTATCATTTTAAAGGTCTTTAACAAATGTTGCGCCAATCCTTCCAATTAAAGTTTCCAATCGTCTTTTTTCTTAGTAACGAAATGATAAAAGAATTTGCAACCTAACGTAACTAACTAACATATCGGGGAAACATTGGTGTTCAAGCCATGGTATGTAATTCATTCATGTCATATCAAA
This sequence comes from Ophioderma brevispina, assembly GCA_023653785.1. NCBI lineage: Eukaryota > Metazoa > Echinodermata > Ophiuroidea > Amphilepidida > Ophiodermatidae > Ophioderma > Ophioderma brevispina. The sequence goes on along the minus strand of JAMKCH010032391.1, from coordinate 5,247 downwards.
TAAATCCTTATTTTCTCCCATATGATCCTTAGGAAAATGGCAATGTGCCGTGTTAAAAAACAAAGGGGTCAAAGGTCAGCTTGGACTGCTTGGGATCAATAGCTAAAAAAATCAAAGATTGGATTTTTTATGTATAAATACCAGAAGATTTATTTTGGGGGTTGGTAGAGCATAAAAAAAATCTCATTTCTGAATATTATGACAATCCTCGTGCCAAAATTAGTCATTAGGTCTGGGTTTCTTTGGTCACACTCTCTGGTGCTCGCGTTAATAACCTTGTTATATTCAGTTTAGATTTCCATAATAATCCTACCCGACGATTGCAGATGAATGATATAAAGATAAACAACCCTGAAGTGAATTCAGAGTGATAAATAAATACCAAAGAGCTTCGACTCCTGTGAAGGCTGCGATGAAACCAAAGATCCACGTAAAACCCAGGAGACTAGAAATCTGAAAAGTGAATAATACGGACACATCAATATTAACATATTAGCATAATATTAGTATAATATTAAATCGGAATAGCAATGATGCACTTAACGTCATTCACGTACACAAAATTAAGGTTTCATATTTCGTTCTCTTCAAAGAACATTAGAATTAGCTGGTATTGTGCATACCATATACACAGAATCATACATTTTCTCAACAATTATGAATCTTAGACAATGTCTGCTGGTAAATTGAGCCAAACTTTAATTCAAACTACGACAATTTCAGCCAATTTTTGCTCCATAAAGAATTCGTGGGAACAAGTATTATCAGCGTTCCGATTTTAATGGCGGACGTTATATTCTCAATTGGATGAAGGCTTCCTTTGAACATGTTGAACACGATGCATACAAGAACGATTACACTACAGTTGACTCCATCGTTTAATTTGGACTGGCATACTTACCACATCCAACAGAGGAATACACTCCTTGCAAATGATCTTCCAAGAAGGGTGGCCTAATGCAAATTGTTTGTCAACCCTTACAATAGGTTTCAATAGCTTTCACCATGCCCAATACCCTGAACAACTTCCCAGCACCCAGCACAGCGAGTGAGAATGACCCTACGTGAATTTGATATGCTTTGGTAATTTTGCTCTAATTTCCTCTAAAATCATCCAAATTGAACGGGCGGAAAGTTCTAAGAAACCGTTCTACCCTAGGAATTATATCACTTTTTCTTGAAAGTGATTTTTACCTTTCCAAAAAAATAATTTCTGAATGTTGCACGTTTTTTTTTTGCTCACTCTGTATTTGACACCTAGCCCAGGTTTATTCTACAACATTAGATGTAGTCAGCATTAATTCCTGATATCGCATATCATATTATTCGAGAATTGGTCAAGTCACCTTAGCATTTAGATTGACAGTATCTGACAAGAGGCAACCACTTACCTTGATATAAATAAACAGTTCTCTAATGAATTGTTTCCTTTTCGACACCCCTTCATGCAACCGTGCAGTGGCCTTCTTTGTAGATCTTATCCCATTCATAGTGTGACTGAAGAGCATCATATTGAAGGACAAGAAAATGATAGCCGGGATTCCGAATGTTACCAGGTTTGCCTTTCCATCTGTTATCCAGCACGCAGTGTTGCTGCCATACTGGAACCTGATTCTTGTGCACTTGCAAAAATGAATCGCAATGCAAGGTATCACAATAACAAGAGGTAAACCCCAACCATATATAAAGCACAAGATGGAGTATCTTCTTCCACTTTGCGCTTTTTGTAGTCTCTTTGGATTACCGAATGTTCTGTTTAGATCAAATGCTAAAACATTCGTCCAAGCAAAATCCGCTAACCAAGCGAAGTGTGCCAGCGCTGCAATGGCCATGCAAATATTTTGATTCTCTGGTCGATTACCACAAAATAACAATAGGATTTGTGCCATCAAGAGTGCCATCATGAGATTCAAAAGATATGGAGTTGCGTGGCTGCGCAAACTGGCAAATGTCCCGTATGTGAGTAAAGAGAATATGATGGCCAACAAAGAAATTGTGTTTCCGATAATGCTGACGATGGTCTGAGCTCTCGAATATTCAAAGAAAATCACCATTTTTGTTATGTTGATAAAGGCGCTTTGATTGAGAAAATTGCACACTAACACTTGGCCATTAGATGTTATTGTGAACTCTGAGGAGTTAAAGATATGACCATCTGGAACATAGTAAAGTGCTCTTTCTGATGTGTTCAAAGCTTCGAAAGAGAACGGTTCAAGGAAATCAAAGGGCATGAGCGTGCAGCAATTTCTGGACAAATCTTTATTTCTGAACTTTTATGAATTTTCCGTGTCGCGTTTTGGCTTTGATAGCGTATCCGATAAAGCACTTGGTCAGCGTTGTACAATTCTTCGGTAGTGTTAATAAAAACATGGTAACTATCATTCATAGAGTTGATAAAGAAGTCATCGTCCGAAATCCAATCTGCATTACAAGGCATATCCTTGCAATACAGAACACCATCTCTTATTTTCAATTCTTGAACAATACCCGAGATATTAGATGTGAAATTAACTATATTAAACGAGGCTTTGCCGTCTAAAATAGTTTGAAAATCTACAAAAATATCAGGATCATCATTGACTTCATAAGAGAAAGCCATAATATTTCCGGCTTCATCGGTGCATTTGGGATTATTACCTCGGAAGGAAGCTTTGCCATCTTTACCGTCAAATAAGTTTAAGAAATATCTTTGACAAGCATTTGCTATAAAGTCCCCTTGTTCGCAGAACGCGTTGGTAGATCGTATTCTTGCTGTTAAAATAATTGTTGTATTAGAGTCTTCACTACCACAAAGTAACACTTTAGCCGAGGAATTTGGTATACACTGTCCATGTTTGAGGTTGAAACCCTCTGGGCATATCAATGGTATACAAGACGATCCGCCATGATGTTGGTCACCATGGACTTGACCATCAGGGCAGCTGACATATTCCAGTGTATAAATAAAATCTGTAACTTGAGGTAACGGTTCCAACCAATATTCCGCTTCGACAGCCATCGCCTCAGCTCGGTATGCAAGATGTTCTATTTCTAAAAAACCTGGTTCGATTCTAATAGGAAATAGAAGGTCTATTGGACATTTGTAAAAGTTAGAATCCTGATCATCAATATTAGTACTGCATACAAAGCAATGAGGGTTTTTAAAAATCTTCCCCTCTACTTCAATCATTGCCGTGTACATCTCGCAACTTTCACGAGAGCCTACCTGATTGCCATTACACGTAGATACCATACCCTCTTCGCACTTTCTGGCCGATTTTGGCGGTTGCAGCGTTACATTACACTTTCTGAATAACTGATTTACTTCAGCAGTTATACTACCACTGCTGATGTTTAGAACAGATAAGTCACACCTACATCTCGCTTCCCAGGCAGTTAGCTCATTTATTTCAACATTATGACAAATAGCGCAGTATACATTTTTGTAGTTGATGCCAATAGAATCGGCAACTGGTATGGCGAACAAAGTCTCATTAGAGTCCGGATTTTCACATTTCTCACTCACCATAGCGAGGTCCTTGTTGCATTTTGTCACTATCCAGTAACTGTAGTCACTTGCCCTGTCTATGGTGACACATTCCAGAACTGTTTCGTTAACTTCGCGAATAGCCACTGCTTCCTGAAACTCACTGCGACTTTGATCATGCTCAGGCCTAGAGGTACATACTACATCATAGTCAATACAACAGTCATCAAACAAAGAGCAGGCTACATCACAATGGCAAGATTGCCATGGTTGTGCTTGTTGATTTGTGGAACATCCGATATTTCTGCACATGTGCTGAAAGCTACATATTGGTAGAGTTACATTGTCGATGTTCAAAAATGCCTCTGTAAAATATAAAATAAGTATCTCGAAATTAGCATTAACAATTCAAGTGATAGCTTTGAATGTAGTAACTTGCCAAAAATTTGAAATAAGTAGACCTGCTAAACATGCTAAAGTCCGGGGCTAAATTTCATATTGATCTTGATCATAGGATGACTAAAGATCTGAGGTTTACGGGAATGGATGCGGACAGGCTTTGATTCTGTTCCACGAGCAAATTGTTATGTATTTACATTAATAGGAAGTAAGATGTTTAACATCATACAATGATATTCTAAAAGGTAAGGGAAGGTTAACCATGGAGAGTTGGCCAAAAAACTGGTAATACCAAAAATATTGAATATGAGTTTTGCAATCCTAGAGAATTGTCAATCTATTAAATGCCCTTAATTTGTCAAAGTCGGACATACGTTTCCGAAGATATGGCCGAACAAAGTCAAGTAGTGTATGTAAAAGTTGCTAAAACTGTGCGCAAAAGTTGCTAAAACTATACTTTTATGTGTAACAAAAATTTAAGGGGTGATATTTAAGGAATTTTAAAAATGGTTATGACTATAGAATTTGCCTAGACTATTTAGCTAAAATATGTTGCATTATTTAGATAACATTTGCAACAAATTGATGTCATTAAAAATAACAGGTTGTAGAATTTCATATGTATTGTATTCTTTCCTTAACCTGCGATATTTAGTCAAATTTGCTTAAAAATTAATAACACGAGAACAAATGCATCAATTATGATTCTTTCAATATCAATTATATTTATAGTCTGATTTTTTATTCCTGTCAGTAAACGCATATTGTCGATGGTAAGAATTCATTTGGAGAGGGATGTGTTGAATTCAAAACTAAAAAGCCGTATTAACAGCTGAAATGCTCAACTTTGTTCAATAGAATATGATGCTTTAACCCATTTTACATGAACCTTTTTTGTATCGAATAATGTAAAGGCTTCATACCAGATTCAATTGAATAGATTGTCGTGTGAAGTCCGAGACACGCTATCGATTCCTTTGTTGGCGTCAATCAAAGAACGAATTAAGTGTCATGGACATTGAGGCTGGGTGAAGAGGAGGATTAGGCCATGTAAATATTGTAGTCTGTTATGAGTGACCAAAACTCTAAAATACTTAAATGATTGGACCAAGCTGCCAAATATTATATCTGGAACAAGACGAATAAATGTAAACGTATCAGATTTTCTAATATCCCTTAGTGACGTAAAAGAACTTTGGTGAGTAATAATTACTTATTCGTATCATTTTCCTATGTTGAATGCTTCAGAGTTTGTTCAAGTTTGGTGTTTGGAATTTATTCAGTGCATTTGCCTTGTAATTTTTTTTTTTTTTTTTTTTTCTTAATCTTATCCGCTATAGTGACATCAATTTCTATTGTACTGATTGTGTAAAGTATGCAAC